>CM060953.1:172545544-172785544 GCA_030765055.1 Mantis religiosa
GTAAAACAATTATGTGAAATTTCTCGGAGTAGCCCCTGAAGTCCTCTTTATTCTGAGTAACTTTACGTAGTTGATAGTAATGTAGGCCTCCTTTAAGTATACAATTTACCTCAGATACTTTTTAGATATTTATTTTTTATGGTTTGGCAGTGCAGAGAGAAATAATTTCCAACATATCGCAGAGGAGGTACGTCCTAAAAGATTTAATTATCACTAAAACTTGTCATATATTAAGTCTAAACATATTATATTTATAGAAAAATATTAATAGCAATTTTTAAGAAAAGATATAATATTTTAACATAGTGTGGGATGAAATGAAATGTGTAGTGTTTAACGCCCGCTTTTACTACATACGGCACCGCAGGCGATGACACTGATGATACATGAGATGAAGATGGAGCACCGTTGGAATGAGATGGCGGGGGAAACCGGAGATCCCGGAGAAAACCCGCCCCAGCGCCGTGTTATCCACCACAAATCTCACTTTGCGGTCGCCTGGGATCGAACCCGGGGCGCCTTGGTGAGAGCCAAACGGTCTAACCACTGAGCCACGGCGCGGCCAACATAGTGTGGGGAAGTACTGTAGAAGATGTTCGTGCAGTATTTGAAATATTGTGTATAACCGAGATTTTGATTCATACATTTCACACTTGTGCATTAATATACGATTTATTTTCTAAAAGTGCCTTTATGAACTCAAATAATTCTGGCGAAATATGAATATCTAATTTTGGGTTAAATGTAAGTGGGAGACAAGTAAAATCATAAACAACTGAAAAATTTAAACCAGTAAAAATTGTTCAGCTTAATGCTGATAACATAATAAATTAATCTGAAATAAATATAATTCCCAGTCATCTAATTTCTGTGCAAAGGCTTTTTTGTATCTCTTAATGTTTACCAATTTTATAAACTTTCTTCCAAATGATGAGATTTTCGCACTGTATTGTCAGAAACTCCAAAATACGTGCTTTGTTTTGCATGTAAATATTAAAAATATACCGTATTTTTATAAAGTATTGGGTTATTTTGAGAAAATAAGTAAACATTTCCTAACTAAGGAATGGTTTAGAATTGGAGATTTACTTTAGTGCTATTTTGTCGTATATTTGGAAATTCTGAGGTTACATGCCAAATTTGGTATGTATCTAAAATTTTTATTTGAATTCTGTTGTTCACACGCTCTCTCGTTCTCCCTCTCTCCTTCTGACTATCACACACACTAAACACTCACAGGGGAAAAGAGTGAAACATACTCGTTTTATAAAAATACTCAAAATATATATTTCTGTCAAAATTTTGATGTCGAAATTTTTAATATTATGTACCTTGAATGCCTTACGAATTTTATAGACAAGCTGACCTACCAAAGTTACGAGATTCCTTTTGAAACTTACAATTTACACAAAAGCACTTCACTTATTACATTTCCATATGTTTCTTCTTCATTGTTTCCTTTGCCTTTTGCGTCATGTTGTTTCCATTTACAGTGATTGTTGAGCAGGGTTTTAATTCCCAGTCGTGATTTCTGCAACTCCGCGCAAGAAATACGAGCAACCCTCTTTTGAAATGGAGCGACGGTGGAAAGTTCATTACGAAATAAAAATTATACTGGGACTTGAGCGTCCCTCGCTAATGATACGGTGGCCGCAAGGGTCGGTGCTTTGCCCAGCACACACACGCGGCGTGTAATTTGCGTGTATGTACCTGCAGCGTCTGTGGAAAGTTAGTGATCCTCTCCTATAGCTCGACAGAGACCACTCTGGATAAATAATGCCGTGCTCCTGTTTTATACTCTTCCAGAAAGAACCAAAGAAAGTGGATTGGGTGACAAACTCCCAGTTTCCTAAGGGAAAAAAATAATTCCGAGAGTAACGTGCTGTAGAAATAAAGGACAGAGTTTTTTGAACTTAGTTCGAAAAGGACATGATTCTCCCATCCACTCTGACATCGTCCCAAGTGACAACCGCGCATCAGAATCACCACTGAAGCAAGAAAGGTTTCTCATAGATGTCATGAATCCTTGGCATAAGCAAGCACATGTTTTGTTAAAACTATTCAAATGCTACCAGCTCAATTCACGTACAGAAAGTTCACTAATATAAAAATTCCATAAATTACACCAGATAAAACATACTTCTAGTCTTTCTGATTCATCAAAAAGAAGTTTATTACTTCCCCATGCCTTCATTTATTGCTTGTGCAAGATATTAATCTTAATCGAGAAAAACATTTGCAAATAGCTTCACTACTCTTTTCATTGTAGGCACAACAAGAATAGAGGAAACGAAATTGACAGTTATGGCTTACAATTGCAACAAAAAAAACTGAATAACTTCTCTGTAAAAATATTACACAAAGCAGATACATAATGACTATGTGGTGTCAATAGTAATACTACAAGAGGTTCTTTGAAATAAACTGCCTCTTTTAAAGATATCTATACCTTTTGTGTAGTATTTTATATAAAATTTATACAACATTCCATTCGAATAAAGACATTTCCACAACCTATTTCCATAAAATTTAACTGTGTTTTATTTGTTATGTAAACTTCGCCAGTTCAATCAAAACAGTTAGAACCATTCTTTTAAGGGGAAGGATCGGTGAAATTTCGTCAAAAATTACAACAAAACGATATTATTCGCTGTTGCCTTAAAATTACATTTAAATATTGTAGTTTCAGAATCTGCTGTTAGTTACGCCCTAGTGGAATCTAAAAAGCCGCTACGTCATTATTTAAATGCCCATGTGCGGGTGGACGTAGCAATTTACGAGGGCTGTTCAATAAAGAATGATTACCTTTTTTGACAACGTACCTTTACTCATCCTCATAATGTTGACGGTCCATCTCAAAATAGCTTCCCCTGAATTCGATGCACTTTTCCCAGTTTTTCTGCCAGTCTTCAAAGTCATGCTGGAAATCATTTTTGTGAGATCGTTCAAAATCGACTCCGCAGCCTACATCACTGCTTATGATGATCGATAATGCCTCTCACGAAGGCGTTTCTTCATAGAAAAACGTCACATGGGGCTAAATCCTGACTTTAGGGAGGGTGAGAGATGCTCTGCACGTTGATTTTTGCAACATATTTAGCAACAACATTGGCAATATGTGACCGCGCATTATGCAGCAATTAGCCTGCTTCACGGAAATGTGGTCTTTTCACCTGAAATGGACTTTCAGTGTTTTCAGGACATCCCAGTGGTATTGCCCAGTTACTGATGTGTGTGCAGGTACAACATGCTGATAAACCATTGCATGAATATCAAAGAATGAGATGACCATAACTTTCCCAGAGAAGCAAACACTTTTGCTTAATAGGGGGCTGGTGATGGAGATTTCCACACTGAGATTTGCTGTTTGCTCTCACGATCAAAATGATGTAGCCAAGTTTCATCAGCAGTGATTACGTTTGAAAGAAACTCCGGATCTTCCTCTAACATCAACTTTAACTGCATGTTACCTCCATTGCAGCGGTAGGCGATACTGAACATGCCTGGTTCTCACAGGCGGTAACCAGGAGTACCAACAATGAAACTACTACGGCGTGTTTGTTTCATATTAAGCTAACAGAATATAATAAGGTTGAATTTTAGTGCGAAAAATGATGAGCGTAAAAAATTATGATAATTCTTTATTGAACAGACCTCGTATATTGCCTTTGCTAGCGTTTTGCAAAGAAATGGATGGAATTCTCACGTTTAAAATACGCGGTTTGATTCCATAGACTATGTTAATGTGCAGAGACATCTTCTGGGTGTTTTTGAAGGCTACTGAACACTCCTGCTTTTGGTTTCATATATTGGTTCCTACTTTTGAAAGTAAACAAACATTTCCACATGAAGTGTTTGTGAAGTGTGGCTTGAATGCAAGTGAAAGCTGTGAATATCACCTTATATTAGATTACTATTGGAATATTACACAATAGGAATAAAGCCTGATTTAACATTATGTTGCTCTTTTGCTGCAACAGTATATAATTCATACCAGGTTAGGTTAGCAGTACAGTGGCTATTTCGAAGCCAAATATAATGAAACTTTATGCTTTTCTAGTCATAATAGTAAGTAATGATACTGTAATTCTCTGCTTGAGGTAAATGTTAAATGAAGACAAATTATAGCCCAAGAGTTACCAGTGATTCTAGTAGATAACCTTTACTGTAAATAGAAGAATGGTTGATGCATTTCAGGGCATTTTGTAAGGATCATATTTCTATGCGGAAGTTTTGTAAGACCATGGGTATGAATAGCATGAAATTATCTATTTACAATTTCTATTCATAGACAAAAGTAAAGAGATTATTTAGTACTATTCTACTGGAGAGTTGCATCAAAGGAGGAAACACAGAATGCTTTAAAGACCTTTCCACAAAGTATTTCCAGAAAATTCAAGTTCTGTGTTTTATTTGTCATGCAAATTTAGCCTATTTAATCAAAAGGTTATAACAAATTTTTTAAACAAATTAATACATCTAGAAGCTCTAAAGATAAATTATAGATGTAAACAGAACACATATGGTACCTTTTCTAAAATTCTTTTTTACTTAGCGGCCTCAAAACCGTATTTATGGTCAAATCTTAACATCGAATCTTCGTTTGGAATTCCACAATCCCTCTACTTACTGTGAAGTACGTGGTAGAGAATAAAATAATAAATAAATCATCAATACTTCAACATTTATAGTATTCATGTCCTCTTGCTGTTATGTAGAGGCCACAAATGCTTTGAAATGTAATATTGCGTGATGCTTTCTACAGTCATTTAGAAATCTCTGATAAAGGCCGCACTAAAAGTGTTTAGAATGCCATGAATCTAAGAAAAATGAAATGTGCTTATATTTAACAGTTTATCGTCGAGAAATTTGTTCGATTTGCTCAAATATTACGTTAATTTTCATTATTTAAAATTTTAGTTAATTAAAAATAAATTTGGCTGGAGAACATTTCCAGGATATGGTCATTGACGATTTTAAACTTTCATTAAAAATAGAAAAATGTGAGGATAAAATTAATATGTCGTTGGCGAGTAAGGCCAATCCAAGGATACAATATATATTGATAAATTGAATTCAAAAGTGATCGATTTCCTTAGATTTAGTGACGAATTTCCTGAAAGTTCCCCCAAAATTGCTATAATCCGATGAACATATTTCCTCTATTCCAACAATGTTTGAAAACTATCGATGGATATCTGATGAATTCATCCCATCGTTGTCTGACATTGGTATGAGTCAAATCTAAAATAGTTTAATTTTTTTTTTTTTAATTTACCTCCTCCAACGTTAAGTCATAACGGACGATGAATGAACTAGGTAAAATTGATGCTCAAATGAGTCCGGGGTCCATGGAGGTTAGAGTTACCTGACGTTAGTCTATCAGGATAGGGGTAAACCCCGGGAAATATCTAATCCAGGTAACTCACCCTAACCGAGATTCGAACTCGGGACCTATTGAACGTGAGGCAGACACGCTACCATCTACGCTACCGTGGCGGCAAAATAGTTTACTTCCAACATTTAGACGTGAGAAAAATGTTCCATATGAAGTGATACCAGAGCAAAAAACGACTGATTAGATTGATTAATACAGAAATGCTATGGAAATATTCCAAAACGGCACTTTACATTTGGTTTGGAATATCATTACAGGTGATAAAACTGAGATTATTGTTATGATCCTAAAAAGAAAAGACGATCAACTCAAAGGCTCTTTGAACAGAGCCTAGCCCTACAAAATACTGACGAATTTCCAGTGCTGTTAAGAAGACGTCTGCTAACCTTTTTCTGCTCTAAAGCGGACCTCTTTCCTACTATAGCATTAGAAGGTAGGTTTACTGTTACTGTCGATACACTACCAGATGAGCATTTACGGTAAAGTTTCTAACATAATTTTCAAAGCTCCTAAAAGGAAAAGCAATAAATGCATCGTCAAACACAATAAAACTAACAACTATCTGGGCAACCTAGGTCCGTATCATGGGACCTACACGATACAGCCCTGATTAAAATTGTGCTAAGGCCAATGAAATATTTATACAGAATCGCTAACTTGGAAGATGGCAATAATATTAAAGAATGTTTTCATATTCAAAGGATAAGTAACTGGGGAGGGTCTCGGGAACATAAATTAAATGAAATAGATAGGTATGGGTCATTCTTGGATAAATGTAGGGCATGGGTATAGAGACTTCTGGATAGAAGTTAAGATCAGAAGACAAGACATTCTTGCCAGTACAAGTGACAAAAGCTCACTGAGGTTATATAGAGAAATAAAAACAACCTGGGGGAGGGAGGGATATATAGATATATGTATTAAGTTAGGACGAGAAGGTTTTGCTTGGGCGAGAACAGGAGTGAGAAACTTGAAAGGTATAGGTCAAGATACGGAGCTAGATAAATGTCCATTGTGTGGAGAAGAGACTGCAGATTTCCATTGTATATTATATTGTAATCAAACAAAAATATGAAGGGAGCAGGCTTGGCTACGTAAATGGTACAATTTGGTGGGGGGCCAGGTAGTAATTAGAAAAAAATTGTCAGTAAAAGGGGAAAAGAACAGGAGAAATATAGGGAATTATTTAGTGAAAGTTAAAGAGAAATTGCTAAGAACAATTCAGAGAAAAATGTAGATTAGGATAGGTGAAATGGAAAAATGTGTAAAAAAGAGTAGAGGATCTTTAATATACAAAAACTAGGGTTAGGTGTATGAACACCGAATTAATAATGGCAAGCAACATGGTAGGATTTTCAGGATTTAGGAATATATATTCCAGTATGGATTTTATAACTGTAAATTTGATTTTGTACTTCTATTTGATGATGTAAAAGGAAAGATGAAGAATAGATTACAAATTAAAAGTTAAACCCCTGATGTTTTGATTTCTTTTACTTACAGAAATTAAAATAAAGTGTTTAGAATCACTTTTTTCAGAGTAGAAAACTATAAAAATCGGGTTTATGAATGAAAGTTGGTATCAGTGCTGTAAGGATTAGTTTCATTGAATGCCATAAGGGAGAATACTTAGAAAAATTCTAACATAACTTGATTTTTAAATGAATTCTTATTTACTTTTTATAAAGAATTTTAATGCCGTTTTTGTAATTAAATGTGAATATTTTAAAGAGAAAATCTGAAAATCTAAACTAATGAGATATTGATGTTTAACATCAGGGTAAAAAATAGAATAAAATAAAGAAAATATTTTAGCGTCATCCATATAGTTCTATTTGTGTTGCTTTCAGCTGTTTGAAAATCGAGGCTTTGGTAAAAACTCGCGGAACAATAAACTAATTTTGTGTCACCCTGTGCATCAACTTCTTCCCTTCGTAAGCCAGTGCTACTCTCCAGGATGAAGTCTCTCCTTTCAGAAGAAAAAAATCATATTAGGGTGTAGAGGTATAATGTGGTGTATCTGCGCCGTTGGACAGGACCGTCTCTGAAATCAAATACAGCTTTCACTTGGCTAATCCTCTTCGGGGGATATAAAATGGCGGAACAAAGATTTCATGGAGAAACTTCTTTGTCGTAGGTCTTGCTGCGGAAAAATACAACGTCCAGAGATATAGTCCACAAAAATGGAAGAGCGTCTTTCTTTATATTTACTAAGAAGCTGCAAAGCCTCTTAGCAGTTTTATTTATTTAAATGCTAAATCCTTAAAATGAATATTTAAATGTTTAAATTTAAAAAGTAGCTCTGTTTCTTATTTTATAAGCAGCTTCTTTTAAGCTTTGGGGGGCTTTATATTTACATGCAATTTCAAGTTTTTTATCTTTGAAATTAGCAGGACTATTTCACATGCATTTATTGTACAAAATATTTCAGTTTGATGCTGTAAAATTATAAGATGGGTTCTAATCTGATGGAGTAATAAAATATCGCTCAAATAATTTTATTCCTTTAACTTCTAGAATCATATCGGGGGCTTGGACATAAGAACAACTCTTTGCTTGTAGTTTCTTGAACATCCAATCAAAGAAAAACTCTTCTTCTTTTTAAATCAAAAAGATATATCTATGTACATAGATATATATTTTTCTTTTCTTTATTTAACCGTTTTTTTTATTGTTTCCGTTTATTTTCCTATCTGTTTTCTGTATTTTCACACATAAACACCCATGCCCAAGGCGGGACTCGAACCCGCGACCCTCTACATGGTGGTACGTTAGAGGCATACGTTCTAGCGACCATGGCTACGAGTGCCGGATTCTGAAAAATAGGGAAAGACTGTACTCAAATAAAAATCCACTGCCCCAGTTTGCAATCAAACGCGGGACATCTGTGTTAAAACACTTAGATCTCTGACAGTGAAGAATTATAAAGTTTATTTAACTTCCTCGTTAGTAATTTTGCTTTATTATACATTTATTTTTCTGAAATTTGAAATCATGTATCGAAAACATTATCAGAAATTGCAAAACAGTTTACTTCACAAAATGCATATTGTCACCGATCGCATTGTTGTGTTTGAGCTGCGGAAAGCCAGTGCTGGCCGCGCGTGGGCAAAAAAGACAGATAGTAGCGCGCAGAGTCGTACGCTTGCCGAGAGAGAAAGAGACAGAGAGAAGTCTGGATATTTCTGCTTTTCTGATGCCTTCGCAATTGTTATTAGCCTACTGCATTCCTGAACAATGACTGGAAGGTATAAATAGCGGCAGAGTGTGAGAAGCAGAGTGTTGCAGGTGTGCAGTGGAGTTGAGGTATGTGATGTACCTCAATGGAATCTTTTGTCTGTTTACGTGTCGCGGAGTAACGAGGTGACCTTGAAGACTGCTGTTTTTCATTGTCACGCCATTTTGCTTCAAGGATTGTATAATGCTTCTGTTTACTGCAATTAAAAGTGTTTAAAATTTCTGCAAACAAGGCTTTTGAGTTTACCACCCACGGAGTCACAATATAATAGTTTGAATATCAGGCACGAACATTTAGAAAAAGATAAAATTTTCCAAACATTAAGAAACTCTTATGATGGAAAGTGCGGGAAAATTACAAAACAGGGATTAGTAATTTATCGTACGTTACTTTTGCATGTTGTAAATGAGAATGTCCTCTGATGTAATTTTGTGCAGTATTGTTTAAGTGAAAAAGAATACTTCCTGAAGGCACTGTAGTGGAAATTAGAAACATTTTAGGGTTAGCAGGAGTAAAATTCTTAGGATCTCCTAAAATATAAGGTTGCTTTAAATATAAAATAGATAAAAATATGAATAGAATAATAAATTCTAAATATTCTTAAATGTAAATCGCAAGTTATCGATGACAGGTAAAGAATATTTGTATTTAAAACTGTATTAAATTGAAATTTGAGTTTATTTTGCAGGTAAACTGCCTTCATTGAAATTTACGATTTTTAAAGTTTCTCTAGATATCCTTACAAATCCTTCCGTATCCTTTCCTAAACAAGCCTGACTTCATCTCAGCGCCAAACTTTCTTCCAGAAAGGTATGTATTAGAAACCTTCAAAATATTTAAGGCACTTCCTATTCATCTTAAACAAAAGAATGATAATTTCACTGCTTTAAAAATTGCTGCTATGAGTACCTGTCAATGCTCTAAATAAGAGTACTTGAATGAGAAATTACTCAGATAACGCTTCTGTAGCTCTGTTCTTACAAATCATTACCAATTTAACTTTGATCGCTGTTCAAAGGCCATTTTAATGTAAGGTAAGTAGGGGGAAAGATGGAAGTTGGGGGAAAACAGACGTTTAGTAATATTTTGTTCATCTGAGACTACATAGCAGCACTTACCACAGCCTAGCATAGGGTCATAAACCTAATAATCTAACAAAAATTTGTATTTTCATAAAAAGGGTAAACAAATAAAATATGAAGTTAAAATTATTCAATTTAATATACCTCCACCAAAAACACCAGTTGGACGTGTGCTGTTGTGTTCTTCCGTTTTATATCTTGCTTCATCCATATCTGTAAACTTGGTAAGTACAAGCTATGGAATATTTCGTTGTATATACTGTGACTTTGTGGGTTCGTGAAATTAAAAGTCCAATTACACAAACTCAATGTTCTTTATTCCCACCGACTTACAGTTGAACAATTGCCAATTACACAGAATTACGTAATGCACACAATTACGTCCACCAGTTCGTCCGTTACTGTTCCGATGCACGTACACAGTCTTCTCGTCCGTTCGCTAGCACGTCAAGCACTGACTGACTCCCAGCCCGACGTGTTGCTTATATAGGGTCAGCTGGCCAATCTAGAAGTTTCTAGTTTCAGTGAATCACCGCGAAAATTCCAGAGGACAGGGAAAGGGGAAAGAGGCGGCCAGCGACAAGTGACACTCCCCTGATCAACCCTCAGTTAGTGACTGAGATAGATGAGTGGGTGTGGCCCACATGCCTCTGGTCCCTTCTCAGCTGTCGTTGGTCTGGCTTTCCGCTAATTGGGTGACAATACTGTGACTTTGTGGGTTCGTGAAATGAAAAGTCCAATTGCACCACTCAAAAATGTTCTTTATTTTCGCCGACTTACAGTTGAACACTTGCCAATTACACAGAATTACGTAATGCACACAATTACGATTCACCAGTTCGTCCATTACAGTTCCACTTGCACTCGCAATTACGTAAACTCCTCCGACGCACGTACGCAGTCCGTCCCCTCACTGGGCGCTCCTCACAGCTCGCCAAGAACTGACTGAACTCACTGATTGCAGCCCTTTTTATAGGAATATCACTGTTTTCTAGAAGTCTCTCGTTTCAGTGAATCACCGCGAAGGTTCCAGACGACAAGGGTAGGGGGTAGAGGTGGCCAGCGACAAGTGACACTTCCCTAATCATCCCCTCAGTTAGTGACAGATTAATGGGTGGGTGTGGCGCGGATGGCTCTGGCCCCTTACTCAGCTGTCATTGGTCGTGCTTTCCGATAATTGGGTGACAATACGTAAGGTCCAGCACTTGATGTATTGCATGGAGCTTCACCTAACCCTGGTATTTTGCCATTTGCGTCTTTGTGAGTACATGGTAGCTCGGACCAATGTGACTGGAGGCGTACACTAAATATAAGGTTCACTTGCATAGCTCCCCAGGCATTGGGGAAAGTTCAAAGTTCTTAAAAAATACTGATAAATTATCATATGACCGATCATGACGTGTTGACTGAACGTTCTTCAAACTATTGAAAATATTTTGGCAGCAAGTTTTGAATACTTGTATTCATTCAAACCCTAGCCAGACTGCAATTTGGTTCTCTACTTTTATGTCTCTAAAATGCCTTAAATTTATATTTTATAAAGTGTCTTACATGCAATACAAGCACTCAATTTACTTTATTTTTTAATTTCAAAATTCGTGTTATTGCACCTCCCTCCATGTTGTTCCACCTTCCCCCTGTTAACTCCCATCTTTCCCTAATAATAGAGTAAGATGTAAGTTTTGTTGCAATTAATTTAATTGTACCTTTTTATCTCCTCACATTTAAGGAAACTGATTACTGTTTCTCCCAGTAACAATTAAAAATACATGCAATATCTTCAGATACCTTTCTGTAGTTTTTTCTATCCCCATTTCCATGAAAAAGGACATAGCCATTAAGTGTGTCATCTTCCCCTGACTTACCTTATAATTAATTATTAAAGAAGTGACAATAAATACTATAATAATGCAATAATAACTTGTATTTGTGTTCACACTTATACAAGTCTTTCAACTGCAGAGGACTTTGATTTTTATTACCCCTGCCTTATTTTTCAAATTACCTGCATATAATATATTTTGATGTTGATATTCAAGTATATATGCTACTAAACTGTACACTTCTTTTATATGTTCAACGTTCACAGGCCTTTATGGCTAATAATGAACTCGCTATATGCAAATCAATCTAATCTAATTAATTGTAATGATGTGCACATGTATATGACATTTTCTTTCTTTCTGCAGAGAATCCAGCGCCGCGGAATGACTCCATTAGACTGGATCCCGGGTCTCTCACTTCAAGTGGCACGTTTTACGTGGCGGTGGGATGCGCCTGTCTAATGATTTTTGTGGTGACAGCTATCACTTCTATCGTTTACGTCAAGAGTAAGAAAGCAAGAGCTCAAGAATCCTTACAGTAAGTAGCACATACTTCATTATTATTTAAAAGATACACCCTTAGACAAAAATAAGCAGAATTTGAAAGCGTATATTTCTCTAAGTCCACGCTGTTTCCACGGTCGGTTTACAATGGTGTCACAGAACGTGACTTTTTAGTTTCGTCCTAGTGAATCTTCTCATAATTATGATAATAATAATGGGAATATTCACACATTGTGTAAATGTTGCATATGTTTCATGCATATTCGCATAGGGAATCCTTCCTTTTTATTGCACACTGTAATAATGTATGCGAAACATTGAATCTCATAATGGTACTAAACGTGCACTGATAGCCGAGCGGTTGTAAACACCTGTGTTGAAGCTAGACCTACACAAAGATTCGAATCCTAGATATCATTTTGACTATTTTGTTATAGAAATATGAAATGTGTATTACGCACATTGTAATATAACTGCCAACTGCTAAGGTTTACTTGACTTTATGGCATTTGTGCTCACACATAAAAACTGAAAAACTCTCCTCTGTTTTTAAATTAAATAAAATAAATATTTTATTCCTATATGTGGAACCAAATAATCAAATAAAAATAGAAATTACCTTAGTTTCGGATGTGTAAACACACTGTTTCTATTCCTGTCCTCATTCTGCTAGACATGGATGAGAACAAATGCCTAATGAAATTTTTACGAGAGGATACTTAGCATTATATGCCAGCAGCACACAACACGTTGTTCCATGTGGACGTTTACACTGTTGTCCGCCATCTTGAATAACGGTCTATCCAGAAGCACGGGAAATGAATGACGTCTACCAGTAAAAGGACACAGGTGCCAATGTCTACTGCACACAAAGCCTGAAGACTAGGCGTCCATTTAAACCTGAAAAAAATAATGTCCCGGAATGACTTGAACGACCATCGTACAATAAACCTTTAAGATTCACAGCTAAGATATAAGCTGAGGCTTTCACGGCCGGCGTCTTGAACATGAATGTTGTCTTCCGTGCTTATGGGCCGTGGTCTAGAAGTTCTTGAAGGAGCCAACGTTTCGCCAGGAGCTGCGCATAGAATCCTCAGGGTTGATCCGTCCGCTGTAGAAGTTAGGAGTCGAATGAAGCAGGTGTCCGCACGTCCTAATTTATATTGGCATGTTTACATTGGTACCACAATGCGCAGTGTTGCCACCAGATTAAAAGAACACAGCCGAAACTGCAGGTTAGGACAAATAGAAAAATCTTCGGTTGCAGAACATGCATTACTGTGGGGCCATGACATCCAATTCAACAACACTACAGTCCTCTCATCAAGTGTCAGCTACCATGCTCGCCTACAGAGAGAAGCAATAGAAATATTTAAACAGAAAAATAATTTTAACCGCAAAGAAGAAGCACTTCGCATAAATAAAGCCTGGGTTCCCGCATTACAGGGACTTCAATCACACGCACATGAATACAGAAGCAGTAAAGACATGAAACAGCCACTTCCCGACCAGAGACAATCAGAACGCGATCTGCCTTAGCCCCGCCCCTTTCCAGCCAATATAAATTAGGACGTGCGGACACCCGCTTCATTCGACTCCTGACTTCTACAGCGGACGGATCAACCCTGAAGATGCTAGGAGCAGCTCCTGGTGAAACATCGGTTCCTTCAAGAACTTCTAGACCACGACCCATATGCCCGGAAGACAACATTCATCTTCACAGCTAAGGTTATAGAGTTAAGGGCAAAGTTAAGGCTCCTCCTTTATAATAAGTAAAGTTAAGTCAAGTGTCTGGGAAATGGATGACTCTACAACAAAGCTTCGATTGTATGCTTCAACAAATGTGCATTTTTTCTAGTAAGTTTTTGCATATCTCTAATCCTTGACCAGTTATGCAAAAGTAATCCTGCATGAGCAGCACATAAGAAAATTAAAGACATGCATTCATTTATAATAAAAATATCTTAAACACATGGTAAATTAAACAAAACGATTAACGCTTTTTTAAAAAATATATCACTTTGAAACATTTTTCATGTAAATATTACTTTGAGATGGCTCAATTTATCACATTTCTGTGTTTAAAGCCTACATATAATATGGCCATGTGTGCCTTTATTTGTAATTTTAGTTTTACAAAAAGTACGATACTATTCGTACCAGTAGACGTAGGCTGCTATAAAAGCGAACCGCCTTTGTCGTACTTTTTACGAGAGAGAACAGAAGGGTCTGCAAAATTTATGAAGCGTAGCGCCTTTTCTGTTTGCTCCAGTGAATCTCTGTCCCTAAGTAACACTTTTAATCCTGTTTAGAGGAACAGGTATCCATTCTTTATTTTGTATGACGTTCATGCACTGAAAAACTGCAAAAATTAAATAGTTCTCCAGAGGTTTTTCAGAAATTTTCAGTATTCTATAAGATTTATATGTGCTAATCAAATCACCATCAAGGAATATCTTCATTTTTGCTAGAATATCTGTTTATGCACGCAAGTTGTTAAATTTCTCAACGTTTTCTCCAGTATGCTCTTTACGTTCAATAACTAATACTTTGGAACTTAAATATAGGTGATCCATATAAACCTACGTCACTTCAATAGGCCATACCTTCTGAACCAATAATAGGACACAGGTGCAACGTCGGGAGAATATAACATACAATCGGGAGATTACATTGCACTATTTACATCTCAGAGAAAATGTTGGAAGTGTCCTCCACCAGCATCTATACATACTGTACACTGTAGACACTGAAGTTTATATGGGTATCTTCAAGACATTTGTGGAGCAGCTGGATGATACAGAATTTAGAGAAGAGTGTTTCCAGCACGATGGAGCGACGTACCATACATCTAATGACACCATGGAACGTGTAACCAGTTTCTTTGATAATCGAATAATATCAAAAGGTCTGTATCCCTCAGATTCCCTGACCTAACCTCACCGGAATTTTTCTTATGGGGTTATCTAAAAATAGAGTGTACAAGAATAGGCCTCGGACAATTGACGTTCTCAAGGAATCCATTCGAACCGAAATAAGTAACATTGGCGAGGACACTCTGCGTAAAACTTCAGAGAATATGGTGAGACGAGTGTAAACATGTATAGATGCTGGTGGAGGACACTTCCAACATTTTCTCTGCCACAGTTGGATTAAGTTTGCCTTATTTCTTAATTTCAATTTCATTTGTTTTCTTACTTAAGTTAAATCTGAATTAATTTAGTATCTACAAACGTAAAATATACATATTTTAATATGTTTAAGAGCCTAAATTGTAACTAAATGAAATGTATTTATTGATTATTTTTAAATTACAAGAGATATAAAGTATATTATTACACTAACACATATATAGTGTTAAAGCACACAGTTTATGGTATATATACATATATTTGACTTAACAGTACGTGGTGAGAATCTATAGCAATATAGCTACTGGATCATGTACAAAAAATGGGAACCACGAGATTTCCTATGGAAGTATTACTATATAAACCATACAGAAGATGAATAGGATATTATTACCCTCGTAATAGGCTCTAAGGACATTAATACGTGTAAACAAAAAGAAGATATAATTTAGGTTTCTTCCTATTAGTCTGCAGCCACTGTTATTGTCAGTCAGATCACATCGAATTTAGTAAATTACGCATGGAATGTTTTGAAAATGGAAAATATATTTTGGAGTAAAATACATATCAGCAACAATTTAAATACCCCTACCTATAGTACAACTCAGTTAAAATAGCTGTCATTGGCCCTAAAGTTGATCAGATCACTCCCCCCAAATACAAAACATTTTAACCAGTTCAGGAAAATTTCAATCAGTTTTTGCAGAACAAACTCAGCCTTAAAATTTTGGGGCTCTTTTAGGAAGTAATTCAGTCTCAGTTTACCTTAAGGGCGCACTTACGAGAAAATGTTTAAAAATATAATTGTTTATTGTTTTGTAAAATAGTATATAGTGTTAGCTATCAAACACCAAAATATTATGACTGTACGTGGTCTGTATGTACCTTTAAAAAATTAAATGCCCTAGTGTTGCATAGTAGCATAGTAGCAACACATAGTCTTTCATCAGCTGTCTTGGAATCTATAAAGCCCACCTACCAATTCTTAGCACTCTCAGACTTGCTAAAATAATGTCTCTATGGAGAGACACAAAACCCAAATGAAAGCCTCAACAGTTTCATATGGAAAATGTGTCCCAAAACATCATTTGTGTCTTCCATAGTGATGAAAATTGCTACATTTGATGCTGCAATAGTGTTTAATGATGGGAATGTTGGCAGAAAAAAGTTATGCATCAGTTAGGGTATCAACCTGGTGTGTTTATGGAAACAATTTTGCAGAATATCGACAACATTCGCATCGCTGGTGCAGAAAGAGCTATGAAATTAATGCAGAAAGAAGCAAGACAGAAGAGGAATTTAAAAGGGAAGGCTGAAGAAGACCAGAATGAAGATACAGACTATGGATATGGGAAGTTCAGACTTAAAACTAAAAGGCAAACTAAATAATACTTATTGTATTTTTAATTGTGTTTCCCCGTAACTTGCATTTTCTACAACTTCAATCCATTTTTCTCTCAAACTACTTCATCTACTGTGATGCAATTTAGCACACAGCTTTCTTATGCCACAATGAACATTTTTTTGGTTCTAGAATTTAAGATTAAGCTCCAGATGGAATGTGATGATACAAAATATATGAAATTATTTTAAGTTTTAAAGGATGCATATGATTAACACTTTTTTTAATACTATACAGCTTCAATAAGAAATCTAAACCCATCAAATTCATTTTTATTATGTTTTAAAATAGCATACAACATTTCAGAAAGATAGCATATGTGAATTTTGAAAAAAAAAATGGGCTTAAGTTTGTAAATATCTCTGCATTTAGAAAAAATATGTAGCATTAGTTTCAAACAATGGAAAAATATGAAAAAAATTGTGCATATTAACTGTATCATCTTAAATCAGTATACTAAGTTTCACTTCTCTAACTTGAAAACTTTGTATGTTATGACTATTTATGTAGGACCCTGAATATTTGCATACGTCCCCCCTTAAGCAGGTTCTACGTGGAATCTCCTCTGCTTTTAACCCAATGGGATACGAATTCAATAAATACAACTAGGATAATTTCCTAAATTCATCTAGTAGAATAAATCATAGATGTATAGAAGAAGGGCATTTAGTATGTAAGACGGCGGTACCACGGCTTTTGTGGCCTTTTGTACCTTGCTACACAAGCGGCCGCCGATAGATTGCGGGATGAGGTGAGAGGAGACAGATGGCACCGGACCCAGATGGCACCGGACCCAGATTAGAGAGTATGGTGTCTACTATGGTCGGTAAAAAATACCTTGCGTTTGACAGTTATCAGCTGGCAGGGCCTCATCAAGTCGCTAGGTAATAAGACGTCATCGGCGTTGCAATAGCTTCAGGTTCAGTGGACATTTACACTCTACTGACCTGATTCTTTATTTGCCATCACTTCATTTAGCGAAGTGTGATACACAATGATTCGGTGAGGATTAAATAATTCTGACATATTATTATATTTACAACTTTACTGTGCTTTATAATTCGCGGACATTATAGTCTTACCGCCGCAGTAAATATGGCAACAGCGTATTGAGACGGCCACGTGGTGAACGTTAATCACTAATTCTAACCAATGATAGTTCTAGATTGAACAATTGAATTCATCTCATTCCTGCAGTCCGAAAGGTTCGAACCTGGAGACCTCACTTCAGAGGAAAAGAGGATTAGAATTTCACTACGGAAGGGATTTGGTACGTAGGCCACCACGCTGGGCCCATTGTGCCCATGCCCTGAGTGTGCCATTCCCTGGGAGGAAGGATGAGGTGAGAGGAGACAGGGCGGCCTACCCAAGGAACCACGACACTAGAGGGTAGGGTCCCTAAAGTTTACTTGTATAGAGACCTCCCCGGACAGGACAGGACCACGAACACGCTCTCCTACTGCGCGACGGCAACGAGCACAGAAGCCCAGCCCCAAAGGTCCCTGGCTGAGGGTTCCGAAATATCCCCAGCAGAGGCGCGGAGACCAGCAATTGACCTACCGGAGGAGGAAGTAGAATTCCTCAGAACATATCACCCCGCCATGCACCGCCGAGACACCCACCGACACTTCTAAACTGAAAGAGACCATCAGATGAAAGATCATGTGAAATGATAATGGAGATGAAATGGAGGGACAAGAAATTCGGAGGATGTAATTTAACCTACCCAGCATTCGCTAAGCAACCCGAAAAAAAGATAAAAACTCATGAGTCAGGTAGTTCGTCCACGGGAATCGAGCCCGGGCCTCCCGAATGCAGGTCACATACTATACCGCCTGAGCCACCCCCCTTGGTCTAGGAAGGGAGAGTGTACACACACACACACACACACACACACACACACACACACACACACACACACACACACACATATATCTTCTGGTGATTGCACCTTTCCTTTACGAGGCGTGTGCCTCAGTTGTTTTGTGTTTCCCTTTTTCTCCGTGTCAGCGCGTAAAGGTTGCTTTGGTTCCTCTCTCGAACAGCTCTCCGAGCTGACGAGACAGGGCAGTCCTGTTGGGTTTGCCTTGTGTTACAGCCTCGGCACCCTCCTTCGTTAACCGGTCCATAAAGCACCTGACCTCTGCAACTCGGCACTGTGAGATGTTTAGCCTGGCTGTTTCCTGTTCGGAGAGCACTTGTCCACCGCAGTTTGGGGACGTGAAGACGTCTGTCCTGGGCCTTCCATCTTCTGGCGGATCTCTGCAGGTCACGGAAACATCCCTGCAATACTACTTGTTTGGTTTGCTGCCCGCGTTTCCGGGCCCTGGACGTCCTGAATTGCAGTCTTGGACGAGTTTGGCGTACTTACGCCCTAAGCCAGTATTGTGAACCTCTCTGGAGGTATGTGGGACCGGCCCGCTCAGGATGCTGAACATCGTCCGTCCCGTTCCTTGAACACGGGTTGTGCTCTGTAGTGTCAGTGGCCTTAGTGGTGTCCGTGGTGACAGTGTTTGGTGCCAGTGCTATCGCAGTGACCTGTACATCTGGTGTTGTAAGGTGTGTCCTTTACCTTAATGAGACTCCATTTTCTGAATCCTTGTCTCTTTCCTGGATGCCTAGAGCGTGTTGTCAGATGGCGGGGGGGGGAGATTGTGCTGATTGCACCTTTCCTTTACGAGGCGTGTGCCTCAGTTGTTTTGTGTTTCCCTTTTTCTCCTTATGAGCTCGTGAAGGTTGCTTTGGTTCCTCTCTCGAACAGCTCTCCGAGCTGACGAGACAGGACAGTCGGGGCTTTCCTTTCATATCGCGCGCACGGTGATTTATAACTGCCTTAGCTCCCGGGTGCAGTTCAAAATCATGCAATAGCAGGTGTTAGAGTGAAGTTATAATGTATACAACGTTTAACTTTCGAGGGAGTTTAAGTTAAGTGTAATTGTGCAAGTAAGCTGTCAGTGTGAATAAGAGATTTATTAAAGCATTTAAATTATCAAAGTAAGTTGTATAATTGTACCTTAGACTCCGGGTACAGTTCAATCTACCAGGGCGATCCACACAGAGTCAAGACTGACACCCCTCTAACATCCAGGGAGTTACCGAGCTGTCCCAAAAGGGCGCCCGTCACCTCCGTGTGGCTATCCATAAGGCCAGACCTAGAGACTAACAGGCCCCCCCCCATCTGGTCCCATGGACTCAAGACGGGATGGAAGTGGATACGCCACTTACGTGCGCCAACCCCAAAGGGGAAGGCTACCGATTAACCTCGGTAGGGCCGCCTGGTGATCTAGCGCACCTACTAGCTATGCAGGCTAGTACGCGGGAATATTATGGCTTCCCTCAAGCCCGTCCGAAGACTTACCCGATCTCCCACGGGTATCTTGAACCACTGCCCCCTCGAGTCCAACCCAATCCGAACAATTCCCATTCAGGCAGTGGCTTGAATGTTTAGCCCGAGGTTCCTCTAGTAACGTCATAGGTACAGATGTATTATTTTATCTTGACAGGAATCCTGCGCGGTAGGGATGAGTAGCAACTGTGGTGGGGATAGTGCACCTATCGCCACAATGCGTCACACGCGTAAGATTACGAGAGGGGAGGGCAGTGCATAAGGTATCGAAAAACAAGTTTCATTCTCGAAGACAGTTTTGCTGCTCATATAAACTAGGTTGTAATTCTTACTATGGTAGTAATCTCCACGCTTTTGTTGGATCTTAAATAGTACATAGGCATTTGGAACAAAACCCTGTTCTCCTCCAGCAGGCATGATAAACAAATGTCGGCCTTTCAATATCGCTGCAGAGTCCCTGTAACGTATTTTACTCCAGGCATATGGTCTAGTATGTGCTGTATTTATATAAGTTTCATCCATATAAACTATATAAACTTCACTTCGATATCTCCGAATATTTCGTAAATACTTAAGCCATTTTGCACGTATGGTGCGATGTTCGATTAAAATTTGTCTGTTACGCTTAGTATTTTTTCTTCTTCAAATAATCCTAGCTTCAAAAGAACTCTTCTTAATGTTCAGACACTGCCTTGGAAGTCAGTAGAATTTTTAGCTTCATAAGCACTTTCTTCAAAGTTGGTCTTTGTTTTTCTGTGCTTTAAAAATTATTCATAGTTCACCTAACTACTTCTGAATTAAAACATCCAAATTAGATTTTGTGCATGTTCTTAATCTTTGTTTACTGGGCATAGAGAAGGACGTTGTTGCACTAGCACCAATGGCTTTTCTTTTCTTAATAACTCTCCTAAACTGGCTTCAGACACAACTGTTGCCTCAGATACCCTTCTCCAGATTTTTATAGCTGGCCCAGACCTTTGTTCCTTTTTTATAAATCTATGGATATTGGTTATTACTTCTTGTGTTTTTAAATGTAGCACGTTGTTTCCAAATTTGCTGCTAGGAGGCGTCATTTACAAATGCTCTCTTGGAACCAGGAGACAAGCACATTTTTAAACAAGCTGTAGTGTTACCGAGTAGCTCTGCACGTGTTTAGTTGCTCGCAACTGGTACACAAAAGACCTGCCCTCCCCTCCAGTTGCAACCGTTCTGAAGTGGACTCGTCCAGATACCACTGTGCATCGCTCTGCACTTTTCAAGATAAAAAAGTACATCTGTACCACTAGTGCTAGAGGTGTGCAGCGCTCGCACCACGGCAGCTGAAGGGAACGGGTCCCTTCCCCTACGGGAAGAAATTAGAAGTGAGACATTATGGAAATGAAAAGGAACCTTCCAAGCACAGTCACACAGAGAAACCTCACAAAAAACCTCTAGTCCAGGAAGGCCAGCCGCGGGGCTCAAACCCACGATCCTCCGAATACGGACAATGGACATTACCACTTGAACTCATGTTAACAATAAGCATGGCATATTGTATTCTGTTTGTGGAATGGTCTTAACTCATTATTTCGAGACATCATCCTTGAATATGTCCTGCATTACTTATTAATTTTCAGATTATTGGTTCTGAAATTTCATATTCTGTTTTTACCACTGTGTGAACATTTAATGAGTTACTCAGGGACACGGCATTCTCAGTAAAGGAGTTATTCTTTCGTGCTCGTTTCTAAGCCTTGTACGCCTGCGCAAAAGCATAATGAATATTAATCAGGGAACATTTTCTACCAGGGCGGGGATTTCCCATCACGTCAGCCTGTGGACACTGAAAATGCTAACAAGAAGCAGTAAACCGCTTAATGTATGAAATTAATACAAAAGCCGATTAAGCAACAAATATAAAATGGAAACTGAAGTGGATCAGGTACTCGAAGCCGTCGACAGGAAACAGCGGCTATGGGAAAATTATTGGGGCAAAATGCTGCGAGAGTAATGAGAAGTTTGACTAACGATCATATTAAAATATGAATATAAAAAGCTAAGAGGAATTATTTTTAACGAATAAATCGAGAGAAAGAACGACAATTAAACGGCTTGTGTTTTAAATTTAGACCCTCTCGTGAAGTTTACATTAAAAATATCAATCACTGACAACGCCAAGTTATTTTCGTCAATTAAAACGGCAGAAAACAATATCTGCACTGAAAGTATTACCAAATTAAAAATGTTTGCATTCATATGTATTTCTCACTTCTCTACAAACCATTATTGCACACCCTACTCTACCTTTTAATTAATATAAACTGTCACCTTACATATACTTTAATAGAGATATAAAAATCTAGTTGTGTACTAGATTCTTACAACTATTTCTTCCTCCATCTACTTAATGTTAATTCAGGTAAACGTTTGCAGAAATTATCTTATAACCATGCCTCAGGTGCATGGCAATAGTCAAATATTTTAAAACTGGTTCCCTTTGCATCGAATTGGGAAAGTCATACGAGGTGCATTCAAGTCATAGCACCTATTTTGTCAGGACTGGGATCACTTAGGAAAATTTAGGTTTTTCTAAAAGTACACGTCGACTCTTTGTGAATGCGTGACAGAGATGGCAGCACTGAAAGTGCATAGAACTCCAGTGGTAGCGATGAGTGTAAGGACTGTTTTTTATACTTAAAATTGTGACGTTTTCATTGCAAGGACATCGTGTAATCATTCGTTTTCTCTATTTTCGTGGTGTGACACCTATTGAAATTCATCGCCAGTTGAGTGAGGCATATGGCGATTTTTTTTAATTTACTCCAACGTCTTCCAACGTCAAGTCATATCGGTCAATGAAGAAATAGTGATACAATGCTCAAATGAACCCGGGGTCCATAGAGCTTATAGTTGCCGGACATTCGTCTTTAAGGATAAGAGAAAACCCAGGAAAATATCCAGGAAACTCATCCTGACCTAGATTCAAACTCGGGACCTCTTGAACGCGAGGCAGACACGCTACCATCTACGCTACCGAGGCGGGCACATGTGGTGATGAATCTAGTGTGCGCTCCTGGATGCGACAGTTCAATGAAGGCAAAACATGTATGACAACAAACCAAGACAGTCACGGCCACGCACCACCCGGTCTGACGACAAGATCCAGCGACTGGAGAGCGTTGTTTTGGAGGATCGCCAATTGAGCATTTTCAGATCTTCACGCAGGATTTTGTGCACAGATCTCACGGAAATGTCAATCTTGGAGGCGATATCTGCAACTATCTTGGTTTGTTGTCACTCGATGTTCTGTCTTCATTGAACTGTCGCGCCCAGAAACGTACATTAGACACATCCATGGTATCACCACATGCCTCGCTCAAATGGAAATGGATTTCCATATGTGTCACACCACGAAATGGAGAAAAGGAATGATTACACGCTGTTCTTGCAATGAAAACGTCGCCATTTTAAGTATCAAAACAGTCCTTACTCTCGTCGATGTCACTAGACTTCTGTGCACTACACAGTGCTGCCATCTCTGTTAGGCATTCACAGAGAGTTCACGTGTATTAAAAAGCACAAGATCCTGTCTGGTCCTAGTCCTTAAGGTGCTGTTCTAACTTGAACGATATGTCTCTGAAATGATTTACACCATTATACCTAAATTGTGTGATTTAACGAGACATGGATGGCATTTCCATAAAATTCAACCTTCTGGACCGTTCCCTAAGCAGACGTCTCAGAACAGAAGCCCTTGAATGCTGTATATACCCAGCCCTAAAGTATTGTCGCCAAACCTGTGCCCTCACAGGCAAACATAGGAATACCATACAGCTATGCCAAAGGAACATACTACCGAAAATCTTGAACACATTCCCCAAAGACAAAGTTTCCAATGAGTCATAAGTAGAAGACAAAGAGGCAGGCCAAGGCGAGATGGGTTGACTTCTTCAAGGCGACAGCAGGCAGCCACTGGGCTATAATTGCCAAAACAAGGAGCACGTGGCGAAACAAAGGAACCCAGGTAGGAATCGTCTAATATACACACTAAACAAATGATTACTCACAGGATCGCCACACTAACGTGACAGATGAAGACTACCGGCATAGCCTGCCTCCGTAGTGTAGATGGTAGCGTGTCTGCCTCAGGTTAAAGAGGTCCCGAGTTGGAATTTTTGATCAGGGTGAGTTACCTTGATAAGGTTTTTTCGGGGTTTTCCCTTATTCTTATAGACGAATTTCGGATAACTCTAACCTCCATGGACCCCGGACCCATTTGAGCATCACTTCACCAATTTCATTCATCATCAGATATGACGTAACGTCGGAGGACGTAAATTACAAAAACAAAGCAAACGGCATAGCTCACCGCGTACAGATACTGAGCTCCCCTCCAGTAAGAGCCCTTGCTCTTAATGGGACATCTTAGGTTTATTCATTCATTCCAGATTTAAACTGTCTCTTACATTTTATGAGCTATGCAAAAGTTATCCAGAATGAAGAAGACTTCTGAGGACATTATCAGGAGAGTCAGGATAGGCATTTAATTTGTCATACAAATATTTTAAACAAATCCAATTTTAATTAAGTTCGTCATTCACATTTTCCGAAAATAAAAATGTACAGAAATTGCTCCAACGGGATATTACAGTGGGGAGGAATTTTCTTAAAAATATTTTGTCGCATCCTGCAAAATGCTGGATATCCCAAAATTCCTGAATCCCATATTCAGGATATCCCAAAACACGATTTAGAAGCCTTTGGCTGGAGTGCAATACTATTTACTCCAATTAGGCAATTGAAAAGGTAGAAATGCCATTTTAGATTCAAGGAGTCTAAAAAAGTATGTCTTTCTGGTGAAATCTCAGTGGAATGCAATTCATAACCTGATTAGAGAAGGTTACCAGTAGATAAAATACACAATCAACAACCCTAAGCATAATCATATAATTAAAAAACATGATGCTTTACATCAAAGAAATTGTTTAACACATTATATTTTATAAGTGTTAATAGAACTTGTTTTTACGAAGGTTTATTTTTCAAACTTTGTAACAATTTTATAAGTTATTTATTTATTTATTTATTTATTTATTTATTTATTTATTTATTTATTTATTTATTTATTTATTTATTTATTTATTTATTTATTTATTTATTTATTTATTTATTTATTTATTTATTTATTTATTTATTTATTTATTTATTTATTTATTTATTTATTTATTTATTTATTTATTTATTTATTTATTTATTTATTTATTTATTTATTTATTTATTTATTTATTTATTTATTTATTCATTCATTCATTCATTCATTCATTCATTCATTCATTCATTCATTCATTCATTCATTCATTCATTCATTCATTCATTCATTCATTCATTCATTCATTCATTCATTCATTCATTCATTCATTCATTCATTCATTCATTCATTCATTCATTCATTCATTCCTTTATTTATTTATTTATTTATTTATTTATTTACTTATTTGTTTGTTTGTTTGTTTGTTTGTTTGTTTGTTCGTTCGTTCGTTTGTTCGTTTATTCGTTTATTCGTTTGCTCGTTTGCTCATTTGCTCATTTGCTCATTATTTGCTCATTATTTGCTCATTATTTGCTCATTATTCGCTCATTATTCGCTCATTATTCGCTCATTATTTGCTCATTATTTGCTCATTATTTGCTCATTATTTTCTCATTATTTGCTCATTATTTGCTCATTATTTGCTCATTATTTGCTCATTATTTGCTCATTATTTGCTCATTATTTGCTCATTATTTGCTCATTATTTGCTCATTATTTGCTCATTATTTGCTCATTATTTGCTCATTATTTGCTCATTATTTGCTCATTATTTGCTCATTATTTGCTCATTATTTTCTCATTATTTGCTCATTATTTGCTCATTATTTGCTCATTATTTGCTCATTATTTGCTCATTATTTGCTCATTATTTGCTCTTTTGCTCTTTTACTCTTTTACTCTTTTACTCTTTTACTCTTTTATTCTTTTACTCTTTTACTCTTTTACTCTTTTACTATTTTACTCTTTTACTCATTTATTCATTCATTCATTCATTTATTATCCAATTTTTTTATTCCTATTTTACCCGAAGGTATATTAGGAATATAGTTTACAAATTTATGAATATAATACAATTTACAAAAACATAACAAATTCAATATCAAGCTGACTTACAGTAAACATCAAGATGAATCATTTAGCTTAAGAAATATTTTGTTTAATAAAGCCATGAAATATTGATAAGTTTTGTAATTCATCGGAATATGTGTAAGTGGCTTTGAGAAAGTGTAACCTAAGGATTGAAGCAATAATTCAAGTTCATATCTTTCAAAACAGAAAAATGGGCAATCAAATAAAATGTTAGGGACATCTTGAAGATGATTTCCACAAATACAATCACATGTGGATTTGATTTTGAATCGAAATAAGTAAGCTGAAAATTTGCCATGTCCAGTTAAGAATTGGGTGAGAACGTAGTTAGGATTAACGAATTTACATTTATGTCTGTCAGAAATAGTTGGGAAATATAAATCCTTAGTCAAAGCACCACAATCACTTTTTAAGAAGTATTCATTCCTGTCGTTGATGATAATCTCCTTTAATGTTTGCCTCACATAAAATAAGATCAAAAATTTTGTGGAGCATTTAAATTATACAATTGTAAATGATTGTCAAATGTTTAAGAATTCCGTACTATATTTGGCCTCAAAGTTCCACGCTCTCGCCATTTAGGAAAAAAAATGAATGACGACATAACATGAATGACAATACACTGAATAATGCTAACCATTAATAATTAATATTTCATACATTTTTATGCTATATAAATATTTATTTGGAATAATTTGTATTTTAAATACGTATAAAGCTTTTATCTAGGATGATTTCGTCGATTACTAAAGTTTGCCAGTTATATAAGACTACAAAATCTTTCCAAATGAAGAGCAGTAGATGTCTGCATCATTTTCCCGAGACCCCGAGTTTGAATCTGGGACAGGGTGAGTTATCTGCATAGGTCTTTCCGGGGTTTCTCTTATCCTGAAAAATAAATGTTGGGTTACTCTAACCTCTATGGCCTTAGGGCTCTTTCGAGCATCATTTCTTTCATTTCGTTTATCGTCTGATATGACAGGCATAAATTTAAAAAACAAGAAAGAATGAAGACCACAGCAGAACCTTTTCCTATAAAATTCGTTTTTACTTTTCATATAATATATTTGATGCATACGTATTTTAATTGAACTTGTATAGCTAATTTTGACAAAAGCAGACACAAGCACACGACATTTTCTAAAAGTAATCTCCTTGTTTATAAAGTCTCAAAGCATGTATTTTCCGTGAAAAGAAAGCATATGCAAAACCTTCTCTATCTAATATGTGTGAGTAGAGAACTTAATAAATGACATTATGAAGAGAGAATTATTTGACTGTAACATATTAGATTTTGCATTGAAAACATTTTGTTTTGTTTTTCTATAGAAAACAAAGACGCCTATACAAAACTGTTGTTCTGATAATGTTTAGCGAATAACAACCAAGGGAAAGAAATGGAAGCGCTGAAATTTGTTCTCTATTGACTTCAGTGTTTTGTACGAACGTTTGTCATTTACTTTGTTTAAAAAAGAAATATGCAGCTAAAGGCTGCTTTATTTTAAAGCCATGACCGGTTGAAACGAACAAAGCCGTTTGTTACGTTCAGGAAATGAAACTTGGTTACAGTTGGGACATTGTGAGAAATGAGGGGCGATTATATGCTGACAGGAATTTGGTGGGCTGACAGCGCCTGGTAAATTGATACAGTTTTGGGAAATGTGTACCGTGGGGAGTTGTTAGGAGTTTCTACATAGTTTGTGCCCGTAAGATAAAACCATGGCCATAAAGGAGCTAAACTTTCGATATCAGTATAGCTTCCGTAGAGGATTAAGTTTCCTGCCAAAATCACCTTCCACTAGAATGAGCTTTTGGATTTTGAGCGAGAGCAGCCAACTCCATTACTGTGTCATGCGGAGATTGCGGTCTTTAAGTCAGGATGCCCAGTTACTGTTCCATGGTGGCTTCATTTCCGGTTTTAAGCCTCACATGAAGCTAGTCTGATTACTAAAGTGATACTGTTTAAGAGGAATTTAATTATCGACTGCTGTATAACATTAGTATAACATAAAATCGAACTTTTACTTAATATCTATGTCTGAAACTTGGATGCTACATACAATATGCATCATTTAGTACTAAATTTGTGCTAGTATAATATAAAATTTAATTGCATAAAGTCATTTTAGTAACTATGCATTCTTGAATTAGTGCAGTTGGACATTCCATTAATTATCAGCAGCTCTCTGTATTTCATTAAGCTTTGGAGGACACTTCCAACATTTTCTCTGAGATGTAAATAGTGTAATATGATCTCCCAATTGTGTATTATATTCTCTCAGAGTGGCACGTGTGTCATATCATTGGTTCAGAAGATATGACCTATTGAAATGGTTCAGGTTTATATGGATCGCACTGTAGATTATCCTAAAGCTTTCAAAAACTTCTGCTAACTGCAGTTTCAATTTTTTGTTTAAAATGGAAACAACTTTTAGTGATGTTGCCGAACGTTATTACCTCTTTTAAACCCTAAGTTGATTTATGTATATAAATATCTGGTTTATAAACTGTAGCCCAAACTTTTACTAATCGTATTTTCAACCTCTTAAACGCTTACATTTTTACAAAATCGATATAACTTTTTGAGCTTCTGCTAAAGGGCGTTCACCGCACCCTCTCGAGCAACAAAGAGAATATCACCCATGGAGTCACCAAAATAGCAAAGAAAATATAATTTAGCGTCCCGCAGCATGGCGTAATGGGTTAGAGCGGTGGCTTTGGTTCCCTGTTAAGAAATGCGCCGGGTTTTAAGTCCGGGTATAGGACTGATGAGGAAATTGAGAGAATACGATAGGTATTGGACCCTGATCTAGAACGCCAACTTTCCGGCTGGGAATGCCTTGATGACGACCACATCTCCTTGTATCAGTTGAATGGTCTCCCACCTCTGATTTGCGTATGTGGGTGTGAAGCCGGCAGTCGGGTTGGCAGGCTGTGGCTCGCCTGAGGGCTGTTACGCCCTGGGTTACGCTATGTTTTATAATTTAGCCAATATATTTCCGCATTATGTCCAGTGTTGATTTGGATGTCTCAGTTGATTAGGAGCTGGCCAGCTCACACAGGTAGCGGGTTCAAACCCGTCTTTGATCGATGGTCTTTGAGTGTGTTGCAGCGGGAATTAACGACACATCGACACTGTCGTCTTCTCGTCGCTGCTTTTCGAAGGTGGAATACAACGACACCACGTTCTCTTTCGCTATTACTAAGCGAAATCATGGACGACCTACCTGACCCATGGGTTTTTTCGGGGGTTTCCCGGCTCGCTAGGCGAATGTTACGTAGGTTAATTATATCCTCCAAATTTCAATTCCTCCATTTAATCTCCATTATCATTTCACATCATCTCTCATCAGATGCTCTCTTTCAGGGTAGAAGTGTCGGCGGGTGTCTCGTCGGTGGATGGTAGGATGAAATGCTCTAAGGAAAACCATTTCCTCCCACGATAGGTCGGTTCTGGCTCTCCGCTCCTCTGCTGGGATCATTTCGGGACCGCCAGCCAGGACCTTTGGGGCTCGGATTGCCAGCCAGGGACATTTGGGTCTCGGCTGCTGGGCTGGTTGTCATCCCGCTGTGGGCGAACATTCGATCCCCTCCCTGTTTGGGAGTGTTCGGATTGGGTTGGGCTCGAGGGGGCCGTGGTTCCCGACACCCACGGGGAATTGGGTACCTCCAGCCAGGCTACGGCCGCCCGGAGGGGACAGAGGGTTGCCTAAAGAGTCCCGGGCCTGCAGAGCTAGTAGCTGGTGTGCTAGAACACCGGCGGCCCCACCAAGGTTATTTGGTGGCCGGTCCATTCTGGATTTGGCGCGTAAGTGGCGTATCCACTTCCATCCTGTCTGCAGCATGCAGCGGGGGGGGGGTCAGTTTATACAATAAGAACTGTCCTAAGGGAAAAGACTAGTGAGGCCCGGATTCTGGTACTACGGGTCCGGACTAATGGGAGTAGAACCTCTGACTCAATGTCCATTGTCCTGGCCTGCCGGGAGAAGTCTCTATTCAAGAAAACTGTAGTGTCCCTGTTCTCTGTACTGCCGTGGCTCTTTCAGTCGGCCGCCCTCTGTCTCTTTCACCTCATCCTTCCTCCCGGAGGTGCCCCACTTGGCGGCATAGGAACAAGGGACCCAGAATGGTGGCCTACGTACCGAATTCCCTCCGTAATTAAATCCTAATCCTAAGACCAATCAACACATTTTAGACAACTGTAGTTGGCTTTCCCCCTCAGGGTACAAATATCTGTGCTTCCAAAACGCGTGTCATTCTAACTCATGTGTACCACTCTGAAGTACAAATTTGCACTATTTTTTCAAAGTGGATAGGACTTTAGGCATTTGAGGTAGGTAGAACACATTATTCTACCGTGCAAGGGGTCCCGGATTCGATTCTGGCGGTGGGATGGGGATTTTTCTCCAACCAAGATAATTCATCTTCCCCAGAGTCAGGAAGTGTGAATGAGAGTGCAAATGTATGTGTGATCTAATGATTAAAACTCAACAAATACGAGTTAGCATCTTCGATAGGTTCCAAAGGAGAACGGCCGCCGATATGACCATTGGAGTTAAAAGCGGGGTATAAATGGAACAAGTAAAAACAATAAAACACATTATTAATTACTACTTATAAAATTTACCCCTACTTATTTGCAACACCTTTCTGATAAAATGTACCTGTACAAAATGTGCACTTTCTGAAACCTACAATAACCTAATTTACACCTAATTTACTTAGAAGTAACCCTAAGGCCAACCACAAAGTTGCTCTTCCTTCAAAGTGCATTGTGATATTAATAGCTGGATGCTGCTGCACGTCAAAGGGCATCGACTTTGAAATGATTTGGAAAAGAGACTTCTGTGGCATAAAAGCCCTTTGTGTCCCAAAATGATCAGGAGTAGTTGCTCTCAATCTGTTTAATGCTGCCTGCGTTTGAAAAGGCTTCTGATCTTTGTTGTCGGTATGTTCGCTTGGGTGCGCAAACTGGGCTCCCGTGGTTACTTCTAAAAATGGAAATAAATCTTACCTACCGATAAACTCAAAGCAAATCTAAGGAGGACATGACAGAGAGACGGTAAATGTGCAATGTGCAGCTTGAGTTGATATTCAAAGAGCTCAAACAAAAGACTACTTTTGGATAAGATTTATTTATCATGTTCAATGCCATGATAATAGAAGAAACGGGATATCCCCCTCATATGATAGAGATAATTAAAGGTGTATATAAATATACACATATTATGATAAAAGCAGGCATGTTTTAAAGATTATATTATATTAGATTTTTTTATTGTGCATATTCCAAAACTTTACAATTTACAATTTTAAGATACATTTATTTGCCTTTACCTTGTTGCTACCTTGGCTTCCATGACATCCTGGTATTCTGCTCTACCAGGTAGCTCTTAACCTCCATGCCTCCTTGTTACTTAATTAGTCCCATTCTTTCCCCTCAACTTCGTTTCTTATATTCTTTACATTTCTATCCCATTTTTATTTTTATTTCTGCAAGAACTCCCCAATACTGCTTGCCTTCTTTTCCTCCCTGCCCGTTAACATTTTTATAGCTACTATCATCTTCTCTACGTTCTCCCATTTTCCTCCCAAACCTTTTTTCTCCACATTGCAACCTCCTCGCACTCTGTTACATAGTGTTCTATGCTTTCTTTTCCCTCACACAATTCACAAATTCAATTTTCCCAACCTCTTATCTCTCTTAGAAATATTATTCCTGTCCTCATCCAAGCTAACCCTTCTCTCTTGCCTATTGCAGTAATCTACATATGCTTCTCGTCCCCAATTTCTTTTTATTTGTTTGTAAAATTGTAATGATTTCATATTTTCTAGACTTAACCATATTTCCTGTCTTTTCTATATCTTCTATTCTGCATTTTACTAACTTACCCACATCGCTTGTATTCCTTTCCTCTAATCTCCCATTCCTATTTTTTCCATAATTCCTCCTATCTCTGCGCACCAACTATTTGACTTCACTAATCGTTTTAAAACGAAATAAAAGCGAATCTACGAGTAAGACAGCGATGCAGCCTTTCTCCTACGTTATTTAATATATACGTAGATGACAAATACTGTGGAAAATTATGGAAAAAAGAGGTATTCCACTCCACCAAATCTAGGCTTAAGACAAGGAGGCAGTATGTCTCCGCTACTTTCTATCATTTATATGGACGAAATTATGAGACAATGGATTAGTTTGATAGGAATATATACCACAAATCTTATGTAAAGAACTTTGTAATCTTTTTACATTTGCAGATAGCCAGCTTATTATCTCAGAAAACAATCTTCAGAAGGCAATACACATCTAAACAAAACCTTAAAGAAGTTTAATATGACGATATCTCCAAATTAATTTAAAGCGATGCCTTTTAAAGGTAAAGAGGGTATTAGATCCAAAATTTTAATAGAAAATAATAATACAGAAGAGGTATACGAGTTAAAATACTTGGGTTATTTCATGTCATATAAGAAAGAAACAGACATAATTTAAAAGTCAGAAGCGTTCAACTGCATAAATCGAACAATAAAAAGGAGTCTAAAAATAAATCAAGTAAAGATACCATTCTAAAATTTTACAAAGTAATGTCAGTACCTAAAACACTATATGGCAGCGAAGTATAGGGCATAACTGAAAAAGATAAAAGAAAACTTCTGACAAATGAAATTAAATTTCTAAGAAGCATTGCGAGATGTAGAAAAATGACCACAAACGAAATGAAGATATACGTGAAGAGCTAGAGATATTCGACCTCAATGACAGAGTACAAGAATATAGAAGTAAATGGGTAACCCAGGTACAAAACATGGAGAAAGAAAGATTACTACGCTATTTTATGAACTATAGACGAGTAGGAAAGAGAAGCATAGGAAGACCAAGAAAACGGTGGAACCAACAAAATAAATTATGTAGACTGCAACAGGCAGTAATGCCTAAAGTATGAAGGATGATGATGATGATCATCATGATCATGATGATGACGACGACGTAGATGACTTGATTAAGAATTGGAAAAAGAAGCTGAGTAAAGGACAATGAACATAGCCTCCAATGCTCCATGCGCGACATACAGGATTCCTAAGGAATGGGATGATGGATACTATGATGCAATAATGTACCACGTTGTTGGGTACTGCAACGTCCGGGTTACTATGCTCTGAAAATCATTTTTACCTCAGCTGCTCTCGTCTCTGCATGATCTTTCCTTGCGCGTGGTCCCGGACAGGAAGCCATGACTATTTTGTTTAAAAAATGATGTCCTTTAGATATGTATATATTAATTAAATTTAATAATTTACATATCTCGCCGTAGCACCAAATTAAAATACAGTTTTGTAAGCGCCGTTATTTCTTTTTAAAGAAATATTTTACTCTACATAACGTCTGCTTGCAGTATTGCGGACCGAATAGCCTTTACGAAAGACCTTGATGTAGTCTGTGCAAAGAAGAAAAAAAAATGCATCCGTTCTCTGCGGTGTCAACGTGCAAAAGAACGCCAAATCCGGTTAGTCCCAAGTTATTGGCCTTGTCGTTGCTATGGAAATTCAACAAGATTTTATTGGTTCACGTCATATTTTCACTGGATAGCGTTTGTTACCATATTTGGTAACGTTTTAGAATGTTTCCTTTAAATTATTTCTAAACAATTTAACATTTAAAATAATATTTCTTTAAAATTTACAATAACATTATCATTCATAGAGTCGACATGGAAAATTCAATGCCACGGCCGGGATTTTGACCACGGATCTTCTGGTTTCCGTCCAGACGTTCTTTCCATTCAGCTACCATGGCCAATTTGCCGTCATGGCATTAAATTCTCCAATTGACTCATATACTTCTTCGGTAAACCACTAGAGGCTCTCTGACACCATGGTGCAGAAGATTTTTGGATTCTTTTCTAGGTTAGGTTTCAGGATATAGTGAATGAGATATTTAATAGGTTTTAATTGATTTTTAGTTTTTAGTTTTTATAGTTTTTATAGTTTCTTAGAAATTTTATATCTGGCTTTTGTCATGACAAATTTTTTAAAGGGCGCTGATGACCGCTGTAGTTGAGCGCCCTCATACCCAGCATCATCATCATCATCATCATCATCATCATCATAATAATAATAATAATAATAATAATAATAATAATAATAATAATAATAATAATAATAATAATAATAATAATCATCATCATCATCACTAGAGGCTCTCGCATCCGAGATACACCGTTTGTGGCGACAAATTAGCCTGAATACGGCTAGTGTGAAGAAATGGATAATTTCCATCAATTAACTTAAAAATAATCATTATTAGAGAAATGGCTGAGTTGTTAGACCGCATGGCTCTCACCAAGGCGGCCCGCGTTCGATCCCATGTGACCGCAGTGATACTTTTGGTGGACAACATGGTGCTCGAATGGATTTTCTCCGGTTCCTACGGTTTCCTCCGCAAGCATTCCACCGATTGCTCCATCATCATCTGCCCTATCATCTTATCTCTCTCTCTCCTACATCAACTTCCGGCGATGGGTTGATCACTCGTCCCGGACTCTCTCTGATCATGAAACCTCTGACCCTCAATCCATTGACTGCGGGCCTTGAGGTTGCGCGTTTTAGAAGGTCCGTAATTATCATTGTTAAGAACTTTATAATTTCGTTTTCTTGGTGTCTATCCCTACAATCTATTTCACTTTCAGTTATTCTTTATTTTTCGCTTGTTCCATTTATACCCCGCCTTTAACTGCTATGGTCATATAGGCAGCCGTTCTCCTTTGGAATATACTGGAACATACATAATTTTCAATGAAATTCTATCTAAAATAACTGATTCACGTATATAAACTGTATCTTTTTGGAAATAAATATAATTTAAATACAAGCCACAAAGAAAACAAAAATAATAACACATTAAGGGAAATATCCAGTAAGATCATAAATACCTATTGAAAATAAATGCCTGGAACGTAACTCGAGATTTAATTATTTGGGTTATGGAGTAAGTTTTGATTTAGACAAACAAGATAAACAAGTTTCAGGAGATATGCGGAACCACAGCAAGAAATTAAAAAAAAAAAAACAAGGAAGGAAACATAATTGAAATTTTATAAAATAACGGTAGTCCCAATGTTCATATGCGGAAGCAAGTCCTGGATGTTAAAAGAAAGGGACAAAGTGAAATACAGGCAGCAGAAATGAGATTCTTAAGAAGAGTTAAAGAATTCAGGAGTCAAGAATTAATATGAAAAAAAATGTCGAGAGGTATTAGGCATATACAATTTACAAGATAAAATAGATGAGAACAAACAGAATTGGAAAGAACGTATGAATAGAATGACTGAAGGAATAACACCATTTTTAATAAGAAATTCCTCGTCGAAGAAGAGATGTAATTTTTTATGTATTTTTACGTTCTCCAACGTTAAGTCATATCGGACTATGAATGGAATGGGTGAAATGATGCTCAAATGAGCCCAGGGTCCATAGAGCTTAGTTACCCGACATTCGTATTTCAGGATAAGGGAAAACCCCGGGAAAAGTCTTATTCAGGTAACTCACTCTGACCGAGATTCGAACTCGGGACCTCATGAACGTGAGGCAGACACTCTACCACCACGCTACCGAGGCGGGCAAAGAGGGTAGATAGCCTTAGAAGGAGATGTGTGTAAGTGTTGGAATGCGAAGATGTAACAGGCAGAAATGCCTAATCCTGAAGTGAAGAAGAAGAGAAAGAAGTAATCATACGACAAATTACGACTTTTATGGATAGATTTCACCACTTTTACGCTCATATGAATGAACAACCTAGGAATGAATGAATGATAACCTTAAAATTAACATTAGAAGTGATAGAGTCAACATGAAAAATTCAATGCCACGGACGGGATTTGAACCACGGATCTCCTGGTTTCCGTCCAGTTACTCTAACCCATTGAGCTACCATGGCCAACTTGTCGTCATGACAATAAATTCTCCATTTGACTCATATATTTCCCCGGTAGACCACTAGGGGCTCTCGCATTTGAGATATACCGTTTGTCACGACTTACTATCGTGAATTTTTCATGTTGACTCTATCTATCAAAAGCCTTACTCTATATACGGCTAATGTGAAGAAATGATTAATTTCCATCAATTAATTAGAGTTGATGTTTACGTTAAGTAATTCTATTTTATTATGCGTTGAGTAAAAATTCCATTTTATTTATTAACGTAAAGTATTCTATAGTTTGCAATACTGGAAACTGAAATGGATGTTCAGAGAAAGATGTTGTGAAAGTTTCCAGTATTAATGAATGACGAGAAGGATGATGTAACTTAATAATTAGTGCTTGCTAAAGTCATTTGTTTCAGTAATGAGCTCAAGTTTTATCCTATAAAATCTCATCCTTTAAAGTACATAACAAGATAAAGGGGCGGTATTGACTGATATACGAGTTACTGGAAATGTTACTGGTCAGTGTAATATTCAAATGAAATACTTGACGTGAAGCTTACTGTAATATGCTTATGTCAACCAGATTTGCAGATACATACAATGTGATAGTGTGGAAAAAAGATAATACAAATAGAATATTCACTAGCATTCACACTTTAATTGTTGAATGGGAATCGAAGTATCCTAGCAACCATCACTTTCGACTTATCTTATGAGCCATTCAGGAGAGAAAGTTCTAATGTGTTGCAGTCAAATGACTTTCTCTTGTCCAAATTATTCTTATAATTGCTTATACCTCTATCCATTTTCTGTTAATCCTCTACAGAGTATAGAAGGGTCAATATAGTAGGAATGTGGGTGTGTTTAACGCCAAAAATTATAAAAATCAGGTTAGGAAACCCAACAGGGCAGCAAGAAATAATTTAATCATGTGTTCCTCAAATACAAATAAAACAATCGCAAAACGTTTATTCTACACTTAATTGTAATAGACACCGTTGTTATGGAGAAAGGACATAAGAAATCTTGGACTTAGTGATGGTTATTGGGCAACGAGTGGGATAAAGTAAACAAAATTCATTCGTTGCTTCGGTAACGGTGGGATAAATAAATAATTGATTGATAACTGCACATTGTCTATAAGCTTTTAACAGCAACATAAATCATTTTAACTACATGAAAGTGTACTTGTTGTACATCGCCATAGAAGTTAATTGCTCCAAATGGATTGGAAGCAGTTGAAAATAGGAGCACTCGTTTCCACATTCATACTGCCGCGATAGACTTTGAACACCACGCTTCCTACTTTTATCAGATATTTGTATTTTTAAGTCCCTGAATCTTTTACATGCCCTTCGGCTACGCTGGGCGACTTGCATTCTGCAAGTCGTTTGAGCGTTGTAATGTCACCTCCAGCATTCACTAAAAGTGTGACAGAAGAATGCAAGATTTAATTTATTATTATCTGTTGTGAAATCATTCACTGAATATTTGTAATATATTAATTTATCCTATCTTTAAGGTGAAATAATGTATTATATAGTGCCATCCATATAAACCATTTCAATTGGCCATAACATTTGAAACAATAATAGGGCACACGTGCAACTTTGGCAGAATATGACACACAATTTGGAGATTACATTACACTGTTTATATCTTAGAGCAAATGTTGGAAGTGTCCTCCACGAGCATTTATACACGTTTGCACTCATCTCACAATGTTACTTATTTCATTTAGAATGGATTCCTTGAGAACATCAATTGTAAGTGGCCTATTCTTGCACACTCTATTTTTAGATATCCCCACAAGAAAACGTCCGATGATGTTAGGTCAGGGGATTTGGGGAGTTTTTTTTATTTTATTTTATTTTATTTTATTAACAATAACAAGGAGTTATAAGGAGAGATTTGAAGATGGAGTTGGGGATGGCAGTTATGCTTCTGCCTATTATGGAGTTCCGCATTAGCACCTCCGTCATTATCGTCATCCTATGCTGCCGCACAGTGTGAGGGAGCGCGTAGGGGTTGGTTTCCTTGGCCATGACCATGGCCGAGGTCCTGAGCATGGCACGAAGGGGATTGGACGTATATCGTTTTGGAGTTTGAGTGTAGTTTTTTATTGCTGGGAGCTGTTGAGTCCGTGTAGTCTCCGTACGCATTCGCGTAGAGAGACATTAAAGTTGCCCGCCTGGGCTTGTATAATGCTGCTCAACCATGCTGCGGAGCTGTTGGTTGAGCTCTAGAAGCTGGTCGAGTTTGGCGCCTGTATGTCAATGATAGCTTGCGCTTCACAGAGGATGACTGGTGTTGAGTTGATGAAGCTGTTGTTGGAGAAGGTGTAGTTGGGTCTGGAGGTCAGTTGTGGTGTCGGCAAAGCGCTGGGCGATTGATGTTAACTTCGTGAGTTGTTCGGTCTGTTCTGAGTGGCGTTCTGCGATGCTTGTGGTGATTGTTTCTTCTAGTTTGCCCAGACGTGGAGCAATGTTGAGCTCCTCGGAGTGGAGGTGATGGATGTTCTCTCTGCAGGACTGTAGGTCTGCGATGGCGTTCTCAAGCGAGGCGAGACGAGCTCCAATGGTCTGTACCTCTCTCCAAAGATCCTGCATGGCTTCCCTCAGGCATTCTTCGGGAAAGAAGGCAGCTATTGCTACGGTAGATGGTAAGTTTGGAGCATCTTCCTCCCTGGTCGCTGGAGTGTACCTGAAGCCTCGTTCTGGGGTAGCGAGGGCACTGCGCCTGACTTGTAAAATGATCTAGACCATTGCAGGTGGCGCAGTGTCTGCGTCGGTGCCGTAAATCATGCTTCCGGCATTCGGCGGTGAGGCACTGTGTCCCACAGTAGTGGTATCTAGGTGTAGCGGTGCCACAGATCTTTTGAGATTATTCGGTTATCAAAGAAACTGGTTACAACTTCCATGGTGGCATTAGATGTATGGCACGTTGCTCCATCTTGCTGGAAATAACCTTCTCTCAATTCGATATCATCCAGCGGCTCCACAAATGTATTGAAGATACCCATATAAACTTCAGTGTCTTCAGTCGTATCAAAGAAATGGGCATTTAAGACTATCAACAATTGTCGGTGTTGACAATTCTCCCAGAGACATTGAGATCATTAAAACAAATTTATACATTCTACGAGCTTTCAAAATGAAATTATGGCCTATTGAAATGGTTCAGGTTTATATGGATCGCACTGTACAAGTGGACAAATCTCTATAACCCATGCGTTAAACTCTCTGTTTATCCACTCGTATGATAAATTATTATATTCCGTGAAATCATAGTATGGAGTTGTAGGGTGGAATACAATACTTTCTCTACTTTCTGTAAATACTTAATAGAGAAAGTAAGAATAGATAATAAATTGTGTACCAGTCAATTTTGATGTTTTATTAGCACACTGAAATTATATTTTAAACAGCTGAGGTCAAAAATGTTCACCTATGGCGTTTTAGGTTTCCTTATTCATTAAAATAAAAACGCTTTTTAAGAAAACAATAGTAGGCATCATGTTCCGCCCATTATTTATTAATATATCAGGGTAGAGGAATCTACCGAAATTTTGTAGTGTCAGAGTTCTTTAGTAAAGAGGTCTACTGGGAAAGTAAAACACAGTCATCAATAATTCAACTGTGCTGAGGACTATTACATCGTTGTATTACGGATAGTTACCTTCAAGGAGAGTTATTTCTGACGTGGATATTGATTTTCCGTTCTGCAGTGACGTCTTCACTTAAATATTAATAGGCAGTTCTTTCATAATCAGCAGTAGTCTCCAACAAAGAAAGCCAGGCTTGGAAAATTGTGTTGAAAAATACAACAGTCAAAGACTTTGTGTGTTTTTAATTATTATTCCCCTTGCTAATTTTATTCTGGGGAAAAAGTTCTTGGTTCCTTACACGTTCATAAAATATGCAAAAGAGTTTCCTCTGCTTTTCCAGCACAACCGTCCCATTAGCAATTGTCTTAAAGAAACCAATATTAGGAATTCTCCTACAAAAGGGGAGGAATCGTTATTTGTCTTGATGAAACAGCTTTATGAGGTAGTAGAGTTTATCTTTGGTTTCAGTATTGTAACTCTTAGAAACCGCTTCATATGCACTTATAAAATATCTTATAAAGGTGTGGCATATTGCAATAACATTGCTTTCTCTACTCTTCTAAACAGAAAAGCATATAATTCTACCAGCTTTTAATTAATCCCGACCAATTTTCAACGAGGATCTGCGGATTAGTTTGTCGGTTACAGCGAATAAATTTATAGTTAAAATTTTAAAATTTGGGTCGCTATCTCGTGTTCTTTGCATGGGCAATGATTTCATATTTTCTAGACTTCCCAAATATTTTCTCCCTTTCTATATCTTCAATTTTGCGTTTAACAAATTTACCCACATCGCTTGTATCCTGGGTCATTGCCTCTGACTGCGTGAGCGCCCTTCAAAGCATTAAATCGCTGTACAGTTACCACCCTCTGGTACAGCGAGTCCAGGATGCCCTCCACTCGATTGCTAATGCTGGCGTTAGTGTGTCGTTTGTGTGGGTCCCTGAACACGTGGGGCTGCCGGGCAATGAAACTGCCAACGTTGCTGCTAAAGCTGCTGTTTTAGATTCCCAATGTTTTAGCTCTTTTATTACTTCGGCGGATCTTTGTCAAATTTTACGTAATCTTGTCCTCTCACGTTGGGACGAAGCCCGGAATGGAGCTCAGGGCAACAAGCTCAGGGATATCAAACCACATCCTGTACCCTGGTGCACCTCTTCGCGCCGTCGTCGTCGCGAAGAAGTCCTTTAAGCCCGTCTGCTTATTGGACACTGCCTTCTTAGCCACCGGCATTTTTATCTGCTGACCCCGCACCTTTTTGTGCCCACTGTCGGAAGCCTTTGACTGTCTGACATATTTTAACAGAATGCCAGTTTTTAGCGCCCACGCGTTACTCCCTCCGTTTCCCAGCTACACTGAAACAGGTATTGGCGGACAACCTTACTGCAATGGAGCGAGTTGTAGCATTCATCTCCCTTAGCGGTATGGGCCGCCGCATTTAGCGCGACACCGGCTTTTAGTGTTTTTATGGTATAGTTTTTAGCCTTTGATTGACATAGTTTTACACAATTTTCCAGTTTTAATGGGTTGATTTTAACTGTGTAGAGCTTTTAATTCTACTACTACTGCTACCCGACGTTTAAATGTGAATAAAAGGAACTAAAATAAGACATTTTATAACATGAGCTTGTAGATAAATAAACTGAGAAAGTAGTTTGAAAGTAACATATCAAACTTTTAAGAAATATAATTTCCTCTGCGGTCACCTTGGTAACATTAAAGGATCTGATTCACTGCAAATTTCCTCCAAAGCTTGGATTCGAGTATAATCCTGATGAAGCAAATGGATTTCATAGTCCAGTGGTCGTTTGTTCATCTCCGCTAAGCAGCTTGCGTTAAAGGGATGAAGTGAGTTCTCGTAGTTTGACCTCTGGTGCTTATGATTTGAGTACTTTAATCACTAAAGTTCGCATCTCCTCATGGCCAGAGAAACCCTATCAGCTGCAGCTAATACCCTCTCTCTCTCTCTGGGCCAAGGTTTTAGGCACGGCCACTAATAAATCCAACGAGAGCTGTTGGGTGCGTAATTTGCTTCAAATGCATTTAATTGTTTTACAGGTCAAACATTACAATCACAAATATATTGTTGTAAAGTTTATACGAATTTTAAACATATAAATAGTAGAATGCATTTACATTTTGTTCCAGTCATTTTAAATTACTTGAGTTACCTACTATAACTGTCAGAAGCAGTTCATATATTCAATAAATAATTTAACCGGTAAAATATTTATTCTTAAAATGAACATGAAATATTAATGAGAAATTTTGTTTGTTTGTAAAACAGCTCTAACGATTTTGAATCAATACCACAAGTTTAAGATATTTCTATGCCAAATGAAATGTGTATCTTCAAAGTTTCTGGGAATGTCCTCAAAAGTCCTCTTCTTTTTACGTGACTTTTTGTGTAACTGTAAACTGTAAAAGGTAGATAAATTCTTTCTACACAAATATTATAGAGCTCGTTAAAACACAGTTTGTCATATGCATTTTTTTTTTTTTCGTGGAGTGAACCATTCCAGTGATATTGCTCCTATTTGTGTGAATTTTCCAAACAAAAATAAATAATAAATATTTTACTCAAATGGGAAGTTTTAACGCTTTACCGAGCGGGATGTCTCAGGCTAATAACTTAATAGTATCATTAAAAGGTTGTAAAACACCTACAAATCCAACTTTATTAGGTCATATTCGGTTTTGTCTGTTGCCCAATTCCAGAGCTCTGGGTTAGACTCCCATATCCGACCTATCTGACCAATGGGTTTTTCTCGGCGGCTTTCTCGGGTCGTTAAGCGAATGTTAGGTAGCATCATTACATCTCCCGATTTCCTGTCCCTCCATTTCATTTCAATTGACACTTCACATCATTTCATTTGGTGGTCTCTTTCAGGGTAGAGGTATCGGCGGGTGTCTCGGCGTTGCATGGCAGGATGCCATACCCTTGGTAAAACTTCCTCCTCCGGTAGGGCGATCTGTTGCGGCCGTTTCCCCACAGTAGGGTGAGATTTCTTTCAATTTACTTCCTACAACGTTAAGTCATATCGGACGGTGAATGAATTGGGTGAAATGATACTCAATGAGTCCAGGATCCATGGACCTTAGTTACCCGATATTCATCTTGAAGGATAAAGGAAAATCTATTAAAAAACCTTATCCAGGTAACTCACCCTAACCGAGTTTCGAACTCGGGATCTCTTGAACGTGAGCAGACACGCTACCATCTACCGAGGCGGACTATAGGGTGGAATGCTGGTTTTTCTGGCCTTCCGAGGTGTTTCCACTACAAAAGTGTAGGGACCCTGTCCTCTGTACTGTCCTGACTCCCTTGAACCATCGCTCTCTGTCTCCTTTCGCCTCATCCTTCCTCCCAATGGTACCTCCATGCCGTATCCGCTCCGTAGCGTGGTCCAGTCCAGTGCAGTGTGATTCTTTTCTTTACTTCTTGGCCATTCAAAGGGAAGACAATTTGAAACCTTCATATAGCGGTTGTGTATATTGCTAAAAGCCTACAATATTCCCATATTTCTTTGCACCTTTAAGAAAATTAGCAATAAGATAATATGTGCAAATATTCTCTTGTACAGGAATGGAGTTTTTGTCTATATGTATGCATTCTTATATATTAACTATATTTTAAAATTTTCCCCTAAATGTTTCCCTACGCAGGAAACTTCTTTAAACGATAACTTATGCATAATGTGACTTTGTGGGTTCGTGAAATTAAAAGTCCAATTACACAAACTCAAAAATGTTCTTTATTTCCACCGACTTACAGTTAAACACTTGCCAATTACACAGAATTACGTAATGCACACAATTACAATTCACCAGTTCTTCCGTTACCGTTCCAGTGCACGCTCACAGTTACGTACACTCTTCCGATGCACGTATACAGTCTTCTCGTCCGTTCACTAGCTCGGCAAGTACTAACTTTTCTCCAGCCCGATGCGTTGCTTATATAAGACCAGCTGGCCAATCTAGAAGGTTCCGGATTAGATGAAATATCCCGTAAGTTCGAGAAATCGAGGGGAGCGGAAAGAGACGGCACAATAATGTTTTTCCAGCCACCCCTCGTTACCGCTATAAGACAAATGAGTGGGCGTGATGAACGCCTACCATCTCCTGCTGCTGCTGCCTGCCGGTTCTATAGGGAGTTCCGACGTTCGGGGGACAATATTCTATATTAAAACAATACTTTTGAAGTTCTTTAAAACTGGTGTCATACTTAGTTGTGGCTTTCGATATTGAAAATGAAGTTGAAGCAAGAATTAAGCTAATTTTTGTTATTGATTACTCCACCTCCTTATTCTGAAACTGCCAAACTGTAGCAACATACTACAATAATGATCACTTACTTGACTTTGTCTATTATGGGCGATTGCGTCTATAAATTTCTGTCTACATGAATCTGTTTTTATCTAAGCGTCGTACATACAGGAAAAAATGTTCAAGCTTACATGTTCGATAGGTGTTTCACTGCACTAAAAATAATTATAATTTAGTTCAGTTCACACATAACATGGATATATTAATAAACTTTTACTTTTGATACGCAACAATGAACAACTTCACTTTTTAGAGAAAAAAAGAAGACAGAAATTGACAGTTGACATCCCAGTCGTGTTGAGTGACTAGTTTGAGGTTATATTGTCTAAGATGTACCTAAGTCACTATAGTGCAAGTGAACTGCGCGTAATATATGCAATCTATGGCCCAGCTATAAATGACACGCATGGTAGGTATCATAAACGTATATCAAACTTATGCATATCCATTAAAATATATTGCTATTACTACCTACTTCAGAAATTTTTCTGCTTTGCCAAGTTCAAATTTGTTGCCATAGATCATTAGATGGCCCAATAGAGATGCGAAAATAGCCACTGTAAATAAAACTGATAATACTGAACCTACTATATTAGATACTGTAAATAGCGTGGGTAGAGCAATTAACTTTCAGATTGATGTTGAATCAGTTTTATGCAATTTCCTTTATTTGCTTCATTTGAACTATGAATAAATTCTTCCATATTTCCCCCGCAATTAATGATAATTACTTTCGTTCATCCCATATGAGGCAATTTAACACGCCATTTGAGTTTGTATGGCAGCAAATTCCTGTTATTGCACAAAGCTAAAATAAGATATTATTTTGGAATTATGTACAATTGATTTTTATAGTTGTTGCTACTAATTGGATCATTCAGATGCATTTGTGATGACTATGACGTCAGGTAATTAAATATCTGCATTTATGTAAGCTAAATGTATAGGGGAGATGCGCCCAGTACCGCATGGTGTGATCTCGAAGTTGCCGATAGATAATAGAAGCTCATGGTGTGTATTTAGACAAACAACTATCTTTGATATCAACGGAAAGTTGATATCCTCTTTGACCATTGAATCAGAAGTTATTGTTCAGATAAGTCGTATAATGAACTGGAGCTGTGTTGTTAATAACTTTCTGACATTGCTGCTGTCTTGTCCGGTGACAAATTAAGTAAGTATTTGTACTCATATTATTTGGTATTAAGTAGACTACTCAAACACAAAATACAGTGACGGTTTAAAAGAACCGGGCCGTGCTATGCCTTTATATATACGTACGTGTGAGTTGCTCAGTACCGTACGCAAAGGTGTGGTTTATAGGCATCCCTGTCAACATGGAGACCAAAAGGAAAGGAAAATGGTTAGAATAAAATATGAAACAGCAATAAAGAATGTGATAGAAGAATCAATGAGCCTGAGAGTAACAATATGTATTGCTGAAACATTAACATAGACTTTGTATAAGTTGATGTTGCAGGAAAAGGTATAAAAACAGAAGAACAAACCAATAGCAAAGGGACGCAAGACTAACATCAATAAAACTATAGAGAACCTAGTTCTAACTCTGTGTCAACAGAAACTGGAAATAAAGAAGGGCCTTACACTAAAAGAAAATTAAATTTTGGAACCAAAACCAGTGTGGATTGAAGTGTTCTAACAATTGTATCATTTGTTTAGAAATCACAGACGAGGCTTGGGTTCAGTGTGTATCGTGCTAGGGTTGGACATATATTGAATGTACAGGGCAAGAGAACATTGATTTTTATAGATGTGATCATTGTGTTAAAAACGTTTCATTAGTTCTAAGAGATTTTTATTTTGTTGTGATAATCTCTAGAGAACGATTTGAAAAATATATTATCATGTTACCGTGTTCTGTTTTTATCTCAAAAATACAATAACTATGATAAGAATAATTGTTACGCAGTTCCCCTTCCTTTGTTTAGAAATATATATTTATTTACGTCTGACCGGTAATGGGAAACACTTTTTGAGAGGCGCAGCTATTACAGATGTATTTTTTTATCTTGAAAAGTGCAGAGCGATGCGCAGGGGTATCTGGACGAGTCCACCTCAGAATGGTTGCAACTGGAGGGGAGGGCAGGTCAGTTGCGTACCAGCTGCGAGAAAGTGAACACGCGCAGTGCTACTCGGTAATACTACAGCTTGTTTCAAAATGTGCTTCTCTCCTGGATCCAAGAGAGCATTTATAAATGACGCCTCCTAGCAGCACATTAGGAAATAAAGTTATACATTTAAAAACACGAGAAGTAATAATCAATCTGGGTCAGCTATAAAAATCAGGGGAAGGGTATCTGAGGCAACAGTTGTGTCTGAAAGCAGTTTAGGAGAGTTATTAAGGAAAGAAAAGCCATTGGTGCTACTGCAACAACGTCCTTCTCTATGCCCAGTAAACAAAGATTAAGAACATGCACAAAATCTAATTTTGATGTTTTAATTCAGAAGTAGTTAGGCGAACTATGAATAATTTTTAAACCACAGAAAAACAAAGACCAACTTTGAAGAAAGTGCTTATGAAGCTTAAAAATTCTGCTGACTTTCAAGGCAGTGTCTGGACATTAAGAAGAGTTCTTTTGAAGCTAGGATTACTTAAAACACTAATCTAACATAGTACCATACGTGCAAAAAGGCTTAAGTATTTACGAAATATTCGGAGATATCGAATGACGTTTATATAGTTTATATGGATGAAACTTATATAAATACAGCACATACAAGACTATATTCCTGGAGTGAAATACGTTACAGGAACTCTGCAGCGATGTCAAAAGGTCGACAGTTGGTTATCATGCCTGCTGGAGGAGAACAGGGTAGTGTTCCAAATGCCTATGTACTATTTAAGATCCAACAAATGCGTGGAGATGACTACCATAGTAAGAATTGCATTTTAGTTTATAAGAGCTGCAAAACTGGCTTCGAGAATGAAATTTGTTTTCAGACACCTTGTGCACTGCCCTCCCCTCTCGTAATCTTACGCGTGTGACGCATCGTGGCGATAGGTGCACTATCCCCACCACAGTTGCTACTCAGCCCTACCGCGCAGGATTCCTGTCAAGATAAAATAATACATCTGTACTAGTATGTACTTTAATTTTTAACAGGCAACATGACTCACGTTCATGAATGTTCATTACTAATGCTGTTTCACTATGTAATCATGATAATAGTAACACGCTACTTATTCTCCATTACATTTTCTTAGAATTTTGAAAATCCTTAAGTGTGCGGTACTAGGCGCATCTTCCCTAGGTCCTAAAATCGTTAAGCAGATTTTCCTTTACGATTTGAGAAGCAAAAGAAGGATACAAACAAATGTGTTGCTGCTAATTAGATCTTTATAGACCTTTTCGAGTTGGATTCAACAGTATTTATTCTGTATCAAGCCAAAATTAAGTTATTAAACTGAACAAAAAATGAACTTGCAAAACAGGACTTTATAGTTACAGCTATTTTCCGTCCTGCATATGGAAACAGACATAAAAGCAATTTAAAAAGCAAATGACAATGGTTACTAGTTTCATTCTCCGTTAGCTGGGGTATTTTTTTCCTACTTTATCTAAAGCCTTGCCCAGATATCAAATTTAGAACCAAACCCAATCCAATTCCCAATATTTTCTAATCCAATTTCCACAAAACAACATAATCCTTTCGTATTCGCTCCAACTAAAATTCTAGCAACTAAATTAACGGCAGGCAGTCCACATTTTGAATATGCATAGACAATCCGCGTTATTACTAGAGAGGACAATTGCATGCTCTGTACAATCCCAAAATATGCAGCTGTTATACAATATCGAAGTTTAGAAGTGCACGAACAAGCGAAAAGTTCGTTAAAATATTCCATTTTATTTTCGTTTATTTTTGTTTTAGTAGACCTTACGGCTACCTAGGTAGGATTAAAAAAGGGAGATGCCTTTAACCCTCTATCACTAGTGTTACATTAGGAGAAGAGATATACATATTTTAACTGATTTTAGTTAAATGTTACACTGGTCTTTAACTATAAAACAGATGCATTTGTTCTGTTTCACATGATAAATATAATATAAATTCATTTCAATAAAACTATAGTATCGTTTTTGGAACAAAAAATTAATATTCTGCAACCCTTGCTATCCTACCATTATTTTATGTGGGCCCTTCCCATTCCTTTCTTCAAGTACATTTTCTGCAATCACAATATTTGGTTTCGAATAGATTGCCAGATAATTTCATCTCGCCATTACCAGCAGTACGGTAGGCCGATAAGTGGTTCAAAACCCGGCTGTGGCATTAAATGTACAGTCTATTCAAGCCTTCAAGCAGTAATATTATTACAGTTTACTGTTGCTATTTTTCATGGTTATAATTTCTTTCATTTATACAATATCACATTCATATGAGTTGGATTTTACGGAGAATTGGAGAGAATGGGGCAGAAGCGATGTAACTGATGCACTCTGAGATTGATTCTTTCCCGCTTGTCCCCCATTTTGGGAGACATTCAAGCCATTCCCGACCATCGGTTTGGATTTCGTCCGGGGCACTCGACAGTCCAGCAGTTACTGTGTGTGGTGGAGACCGCCGCCCTGGGCTTCCAGGAAGGCGCCTTCACGGCTGCGGTTTCGCTGGATTTCGAGAAGGCCTTCTCTACGGTATGGCATGCCGGGCTACTGTATAAGTTGATCCAACTAGGGCTCCCAACACAGATGATCAACATGCTACACAGCTTCCTACGACACCGCACATTTAAAGTCACAGTCGCGGGGAAAGCATCAACACTTAGACCAGTGAGAGGCGGAGTCCCCGAAGGCTCTGTACTATCCCCCACCTTATTCAACGTCTTTATGGCAGATTTCCCCACAGAACCACGAGTCGTAATGGCACAATACGCTGATGACGTGCTTCTGTTCTGCAAAGACAGACACATACTCAGAGCCTACAGGTGTCCATACATAGACACCTCCGTCTCACACAGCAGTGGTATCGGCTTTGGCGGATGTCCGTAAATCCGGACAAAAGCCACGCTATACTTTTCACAAAGCGCCACACCCCCGCAGACTGCCCCAACTTCAGCTTCCGAGATCGAAGGATAGAGTGGACTAACTCTGTCCGATACCTTGGAGTAACATTGGATAGAGGCCTAACCTTTCGCCAATACATCAGAGACCTAGCGGCAAGGGTACAGGGAGCTATCGCTTCCCTGTATCCTATGCTGGGGTCAACGTGCACAGAATAGAGGGCTACGGTCTATCTATTCTGTGGGTCGCTATTTTCCTACCAGGTTGCTTCACGAAGCCTCGGGACTTCCATATGTGGAGGACGAAGTTAGGCACCGGGCATCAAAATTCTACGCAACTTTACCAACTCACAGAAGCGCCCTTGTTAGATCACTGGGAGATTATGACCCCACTAGACGCCGTTATAGACAACATCGGGTCCCCCGCATGGCATGCGGGCACCCAAGATAACCCAGGAGCTAATCCTAATAGCAGCTAAAGCTGAGCTCCACATAATCTCCTAAGTTTTTTGGCAACAAAATTCTCCCTAACCCAAAACAAAATTAAAAATACCAGGGTGCAGGGAATTGCATCCTGTCCTTTCATCCCGAAGGTACAAATTTTAACCTCACAAAATTCTTCTAATCTAAAAACCCACACCATATCCATCCTACAAAATCCCGTTCAAATAACCTTACCTGCGGTAAAACCCTAAACGGGTGGGCATGCAGCAGAAACCTTCTGGCTATATACAGCCAGCCAGCACGTCATGGTGGTCATGGTCACACGACTTTCGCTACCCACTCATTCACAAACGATTCCTACAAAGACTTACTTTTACATATGCTTCATTTCTAGGAGTGGTTTTATTAAACGCTTTATTGTAGCTATCATATTAACTTTGTAGGTCTAAGCGACACATTTTGTACTCGACTCTCATCAAGGCGACCCATGTAGGATTTGTGGTGGACGAAACCGTCTCTAGGGTATTTTCTCCAGTTTTCTTAACCCAGCCATTCACTTCATCAACTGCTCCATCATCACTTTCACCTTCATTTCATTTTCTTCCTCACTCTCATATCATTCTTGGGCAGTTCCTCCCTCCCCGCTCCTGATTCTCTGCTCAGCACTCCTTCAGTTTCGAAAGCGGAAGGCATTGGGGTGGTTGATGTCTCACCCTCCGCTGCTGCTACCCAACTCATGACGCCCGTTGGGTACTGAAGAGAAATTTGCTGTATTCAGGCGGTTGGCCTGGTACTTCATGGGCTGTTGTGCCACAAAGTTTAGCTTTAATTCAATTTTAAACGATATTCTTTAAAATCGGGTCCCTTTGTGATGGAGTAGAAAAGCCAACAATAAAGAGTTTTTTCATAAGCAATTAGTTCAACAAATAATTTTTCACTGTCTACATTTTGTATATTGTAAGATTTATCTCTTACTATTTACTAGTTATACAAAATTAGTTCAAACTTAAAAGTTTACGTCCTATTCCCGTTCCCTAAAATGTATGCTTTTGTCAGACAAATGGTTAAACCTGTTATTTTAAACAAATTCATTATATTAACTTTGAAAAATAATTTTTTGAAACTTTTTCGATCGTAATTTTGAGAGGGAAGATTTTCTTGTATACTTTCATGCATGTTTGAAAGACGCTGAAATTAACTATCAAGTTTATTAATTAAATGAAACACAAATACACCAAGATCTTCTTCTATAAAAGTTTATTATTGTTGTTGTGCTATTCAGTAAGTCTCTAATAGTCACCGAAATCTGATATACTTACCTACTGCAGGTAAGCAGTAGAAAATTTAAAAATTCTGGTACACTAGACTGTCATTTGTTTTCTTATTCTTAACAGTACGAGGAAGTATTGTAAAGCTTTAATTATTACGTGGAAGTCGTACGGTAGAGTGAGAACAATTTTTCAATGTTGTCATTGATCACTTCGGGCATAATGTTGAAAGTTTGTCAATTGTGTCCTTTTGTTTTGTAACAGTGAGCGGAAGAAGGGTCTAAGAAGCAGAAAATTGAGACTCGTTGTATGATAATGTTCCTGCATTTGAAGGACAAAATTTCCCAGGAAATTCATGATGAGATAATAGCTGTTTATAGCAATGATTGCCCATTGTTATAGTTATGACACTTTTGTGGAAACATTTTCAAACTGGTCACATGGCCCAGGCAGACAAACCAAGAGTTGGTAGACTGTCATTGACTGATGATGCTGTTACAGTGAAGAAAGTGGAGTCTTTATTACTGGAAGACAGACAAGCAACCGTCCAAATGTCATGAATGGGACTCATCTTATGTGTGGTAGTGTTTGTAAAGTTATTCATGACAAACTGCAAGAGTCTGAGGGGCCTTCACGGTGGGTTCCACGTTTCCTAGCCCTTTCCAAAAGCAAACACGGCTTGGCATTTCAAGACAAGATGTTGATGGTCTTGGAACAGAATGAAGATGACTTTTTTGATCGTCTGGTAATCATGGATGAATCGTGGATCCACCAGTACGATCCAGAGACAAAAACATGAGCATGGAATGGAAGCATGGTGATCCTTCCAACCCACTCGCTCCCAAAGTAGAGGTGTGCAAAAAATGAGCTGGGAGGCTCATGTTTTCAGTTTTCTGGGACTGTCGTACCCTGCAGATTATCTTTAAAAGAGTCAAAACTTCACTGGCAGATATTACAGCAATCTTAAAAGCAGTCTTCTGTTTGACAGTGCTACAGCTCATTCATCTCAAGTTGCAGTTGACAAAACAAGGGAATGTGGCTTTGAGATCTTGCACTATCTGAGTTATTTCCCGTCTCGCACGAAGTGAACTTCTTTTGTTCCCAGAAAATCAGAATCTGTTGCATGGTCGACAATTTTACAACACAAATTAGGTCATTAATAAAGTGGAAGTGTGTTTTAAGTCCAAAAGGCCTACTTCTACAATTAAAGTATTCAGAAGATAAAGAAATGCTGGGAAAATATTTAAATCTGGATTGTGACTACATAGATACAAATTAACAGGCACATCAACACAAAACTCCCTATCATAACTTTTAAAGGTTAAACATTTATGTATATATGTAACCATCAAGATTGATTCCTTAAAGCTTGTGATATATATTCCTAACTGAACTGTTTCTTTTTTCAATTCTTTTCAGTTTTTCGACAGTTTACAATTAACTGTTTATAATTGTTTACTAATTCCTTTGAGTGTATTCGGATACCCATACTTCCATAACGTGCTCTGTCTCCCTCGTGTTGGAAATCACTATAGCCTAATAAATAGCCCTCAAATAAAAATCGAGTGCACCTGTAGATGAATGCCACCCGATCATAATAATAATTTAATTACAGAGAACCAGTCGGGAATCAATGTACATTCCTGTTTGTTTACAGATGAGTGCGTAATCGCATCTCCTGGGGCTTTAATACTTCATGAATTTAATCGAAAGCTGTGCACAAATACGTGGAATATTTGTATTGGCAAACCGGAACTGTTTTGGGCATTTGAAACAGCACATACCACCTAGTCATGCTTGTTGGTAAAGGCCTTTTGTGTTAATATTTGTAACAAGAGTGCTTACCGGGAATGCCTGTGATGCCTTCGAAGCCTTGCGTATACAGAACTCCTGTTTGTGGTTTGGTCTTCAGCGACATAACTTGGTATTTTTACATAGAAATATCGTTTTTAGTTGTACGAAGGCTGTTCAATAAGGAATGATCACAATTTTTTTGACAACGTACCCTGACACATTCTCATAATTTTGATGGTCTTTCTCAAAATAGTCTCCCCTAAATGCGATGCACTTGTCTCAACGTTTCTGCCAGTCTTCAAAGACATGCTGGAAACCATTTTTGAGAGATCCTTCAAAATCGCTTCCGCAGCCTTCACCACTGTTTCTGATGATGGATAATGCCTCCCCCGAAGGCGTTTCTTCAAGTTAGGGAATAGAAAAAGGTCACGTGGGGGCTAAATCCGGGCTATAGGGATGCACATCACGCAACAACATTGGCAATATGCGGCCGCGCATTATCGTGGTGAAGCATCTAGCCTGTTTTACGGAAATGTGGTTTTTTGCGCCTGATATGGACTTGCAATGTTTTCAGGACATCCCTGTAGTATTGTCCAGCTGCTGATGTGGGTTCCTACAACATGCTTATAAACCATTCCATGAATATCAAAGAATGAGATAACCATAGCTTTTCCAACAGAAGCAAACACTTTTACTTTTTTGGGGGTTGGAGATGGAGATTTCCACACTGAGCTTTGCTGTTTGCTCTCAGGGTCAAAATGATGTAGCCAAGTTTCATCAGCAGTGATTAAGTTTGAAAGAAACTCTGAATCTTCCTCTAACATCAACTTTAACTGCATACAGACCTGCATGCGAATGTCCTTTGGTTCGGGAATCAACATCGCGCACAAACACGTCTCATATGTAATTTATCTGTTACCAACCTGTGGGTGGCACCCAGTGAAATGTTCAGTACTTCAGGAAGTGATCTTAAGGTAAATTTCGATCCTCTCTCACAATGACAACAGCAGTGTTGATGTTTTCTTCCATAAGAGCAGTAACTGGAGCATCAGGTCCACCTTCCTTTGAAATTGATTGGCTCCCCTCTTTAAATATTTTACACCACTTTCGAGCTGTGATATAGAGAAGAACAGACTCTCCATAGCCCTCCTGTAGCATTGTATAGGCCTCAACGGAAGATTTGTTGAGACAAAAGCAGAATTTCAAAGCCGCATATTGTTCCTCGCGTATTACCTCCATTGCAGCGGTAGGCGATACTGAACATGTCTGAACTTTGCTGGTTCTCACAGGCGGGAACCAGGAGTATCAACAATGAAACTACTGCGGCGTGTTTGTTTTACATTAAGCTAACAGAATATGATAAGATTGAATTTTAGTGCGAAAAATTATAACCTTAAAAAATTATGAACTTCCTTTATGGAACAACCCTCGTGGTCTGAATAAGTTACTCACTATCATTCATTTGAGAATCGACTTTGAAATTTTGGTGACAGAAGCAATTTTTTATAAAAGACGTCATGCAAAATTTTAGCTGCCTATATGATTTTGAAGTACAGAAACACATAAGCCAGTTATAATACAGTTACTCTGTACATTACGCTGTCATTTCAGAGCTTTCGGTTCAATTCCTAGATTATTCAGTTCAGGAATTTTAACTGAGGTTTTGCTATTGTTGCGAGGCATTGTTTTGTGGCGGGCTACGGCCCACGCGTATACGAATACCTAACTAAGTTCAAAGGCTGCCAATATCAACTGCAAATGAAGTAGCTCTAATTGAGTTCCAAGAAAATGGTTAGTTATAGAAAGGGCACTAAAATATTGGTATAGAGTATTAAATTTAGAGGAGGGGAATATACTGAAACAATGCTTGAATATCAAGAACTAAGTTTAACAAATAAAGGATGGGTAAGTAATTTAAGAAATAATTTAGAAGATAATGGTATGGGTGATATTTGGAGAAAGAGGGAAACTAATTATAAAGGTTTTTGGAAAGGGGCTAGAATAAGATTTGAAGACATGGAGATTCAGAAACTGTTTAGTCAATTAGCAGAGAAGGGATCACTTGTTTTCTATATTCCATTGAAAAATAGCTGGGGGAGGGAGAGGTATATAGATAGCACGAGCAGTGAAGAAAGAAAAGGGTTAGCATGGTTAAAAGCAGGGATATGGAGATTAAGAGGTCAAAGAAATGGATACCCGCAAGATGAGTGCCCATTGTGTGAGGACAAAGAGGATATAGAACATATACTGTTTAATTGTAAGGAAACGGAGATGTGGAGGAAAGAATGTCAAATATCAAAAATGAATAGGATAATCATTTTAATCAAGGTTTTAAACAAAAATTATAAAAACATTGGACAGTTTTTAAGTAAGGTAAAAAACAAGTGGATGTGGACTGTAAAAAGAGGGAAAGAAAAATAAGTGACTATTCTGTAATAACACATTTTGTAACACGTCTGTAAATATACTTAATGTACTAAATAAATATGAATGCCGAGGAGAGAGAGAGAGAGAGAGAGAGAGAGAGAGAGAGAGAGAGAGAAGTGGAGAGGGAAAGACAGATGGTGCCGAAGTCACGCCCACAGAGCCGATGAGTGCTAGTTACTTGCCGAGAGAGAATGAGCCACAGAGGTCTGGACAGTTCCCTCTCCTTCGTCTGCCGTCGTGAAAGGCCGCGAAGCTTCGGCAACTTTCGAGAAACGACGGCAGCTACTACGTGTGGTGGAGACAGCGGCCCTGGGTTTCCAGGAACGTGCCTTCACGGCAGTGGTGTCTTTGGACGTTGAAAAGGCCTTCTCCACGACATGGCATGCCGGTCTGATCTTCAAACTTATCCAACTGGGGTTACCTACACAGCTAATCAACATCCTACACAGAACATTTAAAGTCACAATAGTGGGGAAAACATCTACACTGAGACCCTTGAGAGGCGGAGTCCCCGAAGGCTCTGTACTATCCCCCACACTCCTTAGTGTGTTCATGGCAGATTTTCCAACTCAACCACAGGTCGAAATTGCACAGTACACTAACGACGTATTGTTGTTCTGCAAAAACAGACACATACTCAGAGCCTTCAACCCAATCCAGAGACACCTCCGTCTCACACAAGAGTGGTGTAGGCGTTGGCGGATGTCCGTAACGCCGGACAAAACCACGCCATTCTTTTTACAAAGCGCCACACCCCCGCTGACTGCCCCAACTTCCACTTTAGAGGCCGAAGGATAGAGTGGACTAATTCCATCAAGTACCTGGGCGTTCAACTTGATAGAGGCCTAACTTTCCACGGACACATCAGGGAACTATCGGCACGGGTACAGGGGTCTATTGCCTCTCTGTACCCAATGCTGGGTTCGGGCTCGAGGCCAGTCCGCTTAAAGCTACACCTCTTTCGAGCGCTGATAATCCCACACATGTCGTACGCCTGTGAAATCTGGGGCATGGCTGCAGATAGCTGGATAGCATACCTTCAGTGTGCACAGAATAGAGGACTCCGATCCATCTATTCTGTGGGCCATTCTTTCCCCGTGCGGTTGCTTCACGAAGCTTTTCTTCTCCCATAAGTGGAGGACGAAATTAGGCGCCGGGCGACAAAATTTTACGCTCAAATTCCAGCTCACCGAAGCACCCTGGTTCGGTCTCTAGGAGATTACGACGCCACGTGACGCCGCTTCAGGCTTTACCGGGTACCCCGTATGGTTGCGGACACCCGAGATAACAAAGGTGTTAATCCATACAGTAGCATAAGCTAAATATCAAAATCTCCAAACGAGCTGTTTGGCTACAAAAATTTACTCCACTTTAGCAATATAAAAGACCAGGGTGTAAACAAAAAAGCGGTTTGGCATCCTGTACAAAATTAAAGAGGAGCAAAATGCTACCTCACTAAATTTCCTCAACAAAAAATCCCACATCAGCCTGTAACCATCTAAATTAACAACCTACGGTCAGACCCAAAACCTGGGTGGTACGCAGCGAAAACCTTCTGGCTGTTAACAGCCTGTCAATATTCGACTTGGAATTGGACTTGGAGAGCCATTCAGTGAGTGAATGCAGTTGTCAATGGTCAGTGTTCGTGCTTGTGTGGATATTTGAACTGTACCCATTCGCAAGTTGAGAAATAATCATGTAGTGTTTTGAAACGAAATCTTTTGTTTGTTTACGTGTAGTCACGAGAGACTGTGTTGTTTCATATTACGTCATCCTGCTGCAAAGGGCTGTACAAATTGTCGAATAAAGAGCATTTTAAATTTCTGCAAACTAAACTTTTAATTTTACTAACCCACAATGTCACACTATGAAGGAACTTTCCTTTTTATCATATCTGGTTTAGTTTATAACCAGATATGATTTAATATCTAGATTCTATCTCAAATGCCGTTTTAGAAATTGTCAGAGAAACAAACATCAGGATCTATAAAACAGTTGTAGGGTCATTAATAACACCTGAAACCACAGAAACAAAACAAGTGCTCAAGGTAACCCAAATGAATGTATTACGAAAAATACAAGGAAAAACCAGATGGGGTAGAGTACCTAATGTAGCAATAAGAGAGGCCTGTAAATTACAACCTGTAATAGAGTAGGTAGACAGGAGAAGGATAGAATGCAATGACCTTATGGACCGAATGGGACTTTACAGATTACTGCACAAGGCCAGAAGGAAGACGTAGACCAGGAAGACAAAATTGAAATGGAAGAGTTCTTTTTCTGATGAAACAGGCTGTTATCCTAAATTAAAAGACGGCTCCTATGCACGAGGGACAAAGAGAGAAAGAGAGGGAGCAAGGGAGAGAGGGACGTCAGTAGTTTTGTTCAGCATCTTCACAGTATGATAAATTTAGATTTACAAAACAAATCACTCTGTCCTACCTATTGCTTATAGGAAGAAGAAAAAGTTGTCGTTATTCTTATATTTCTTAAAACTTCCTGTAACGATTTTGATTAAAATGATGTGTTAAAAAATTGTCATACCTAATAATTGTATATGATGAGTTTTCTACGAATAATTGAAAGTCTTCTACATCCCAAATAATGTTGTATAATTCTGTGCAACTGATGAACCATAAAGGACTGACTTCCAGAAAAGAACTAAATATTGCATGAAGAGTGTTTTGCTGAGTGCCTTTTGGAAATATATTATTGGTCTAAATGTTCGAATAGCCACTATGCTACCACCTTTTGTTTTACGTGAAATGAAAATGTGGAATTTTAAAGCCACTATTCTGCTATTGCGATATCACTTTACTTTTCTGCATCCCCTTATATCTATAATTATTAAACCATTTCTCAGTTATTAATATAAATTTGAAAGGTCACATAATGGAGATGTGTATTTTACCAGCTCTGTTTATGGTTTACAAGCGTAATATTTAACAAAAAGCACAGACAAGTGACAAATATCTGTTAAGGATATGCATGACTGAAATTTCATGAAAATCGTGAAAATAACGACTTTTTTATTTTAATTCTATAAAATAATTTAGACATTCCAGAATGTGAAAAATGCATAATTTGCCTCCGGACGCCATTTTTAAATGCTTATTTAAATGTCGGTGGCCTTTAAACTCTGTCAGAGTCTCGCCCTCTTTTGCCTACATTCACATTCTTTGTCTGTTTTCCGTTCTTAAATTTTCAATTCAAAAAAAGAAAAATAAGGCTTTCAGACAAAATAGTTCCTAAAATGTTGCCAATATATCATAGGCTGGCTTCTACAACATTACTAGAGAGGTGCAAAACAGGAAAAACACAGAATGCCAATGAATTTTTGCATCCAGTCATATGGAATAAGTGCCCAAAGGAAGTTTTCATATCAAAACAAAAATTGGATCTTGCTGTTATTAAAAGCATCAGTGAGTTTAACATGGGTAGTCTTAAGTCATTGGAGCTGCAGCAAAATATCAGAGGTGAAAGTGTAGTAGACTCAGCAAGGAAAACTTCTGTGCAGCGAGATCAGACTCGTATCCTGCAAAGCAAGAAGCGAAGTTGTGCAGAAGAAAAGCAACATCTAAAGAAGAAAAAGGTGGAAAAAGCAGCAACAGAGGAGAGGAAAAAGAAATCTGAGGGTCCAACCTATCAGCCTGGTGGATTTTAATGTGATTTATGCAATCAAATCTTTAATCGCTGTTTTCTCAATGTTCATATTTTCAGCATTTTTCTTTCTGTAAAATGCTCCTTGCGATGCAGTTTTTGTACTACATTCATGAAATTTCCTACACAGGTTCAGAATATCATGAGGAATGGAAATTGCCCTAGGTTTTATTGTGAAATGTATATAAGCATATATTTTTAATTTTCAAACACAAAACTTACAGTTTTTAGACAAAAAATAGTATTTGTAAATTAAAAATTTTTTGTGGCCTAAACTAAAGGAGACACAGAAAAACCCAGAGCAATTTCAAGAAGTATGTGTATTATGAACATAGGGTTAAAATATTAGACCAAAATTCAAAATATTTTGTCGCAAAAAACATACAAAATTTATAATAATTTCTAAACTGCTGGAGAAAAATGGTTTACATTATACTACACCTATGGTGTAAATTTGAAAAAGCTAGCATTATTAGTTCAGAAATTGAAAATTTCAGTCATACATACCCTTAAAGAAAGATGAAAAGGAAAATCTTGAATATAATACTGAAAGATGAAATACAGAGCAAGAAATAAGGAGGAGAAGAGTTAATGAATGGTTCGACCACAAAAACACTTCTTAAGATATGCAAGATATGTTACAAGAAAGCACTCTAAGAGGAAACACCCAAACTGAATGTCTGGGTTTCCGGTATACGTCAGGCAAACTTCGGCGGGCAGAGAACCCAATGGGTAGATGAACTGAGGAGGCCCATGCTGGCCAAAGAGAGAGGAAGCTGAAAAATATTATTGGAAATAGCTTGCAGGGCAATAAACTAATTATAGCTATCCGGGGCAGCAACATTCCCTTTCAACTGAAAGAGGCTCTCGCACAAAAGGAATGTATACGGGCTAGTTATGAATATTGAAAGGTGAGCCTTTTTAATATTAGTGAGCAGAACAGCCACAAAACTAAACGACAGATGTTACAGAATATCATATGGTGTTTTTTTTTTAACTTGCGTCATATGTTACTATTGTTGTGTTGTGTTCTGCAGAAGGTGGCATATCTATTTATATAGAAAAGACATTGTTAAACGTTTAACTTTTCCTTTAGAGAAACCGTATACAATGTATTTTTATTAAGATACGTATAAAATACACAATTTCTAAATATAAATTTGTGAATGTGTTAAAACAAAATAAATCAAAATTAGCCAAACAAGTGCCTTGCATAGTCATGATTATGTTTATCTGTACACACATTCGATAAACGCTGCAATACTCAAAGTGTTTAAAAATGTATCACGTTCTATCATTCAAGTTTTCTAGCTTTAAATTTGAGTGCTGGTGGCATCAAAGGAATGTCAGAATTGCAGAACCTGGCAATATCTCTGTCACGTAGTGTAGATAGGGTTGTATTTCCCCCAAAAATTCTACACCCAAATTTCAGCATAAATACATGTTTTGATCCTCCTGAATTCAAATATATTCAGCGAACCATTTGTAAGTTTCTCTTAACAGTAAAATCAAAAACTAAAGGTCAGTTAAACAACAAACATAATTCTTATGAGTAAGGAGTATTATACAATGAAGAACAAAAGTAATACAATTTTGAGTCGAACTATCACTACATGCCCCATATATTGCTAGTTTTTACCCAGAATGCGTTCCATTAGGACCTTCCTAACATTCTTAGATAATGTCAACTGTTGAATTTTGATTTGGTGAACTCCTTGGACAGGGGCCCTTCTAAACTTGAAGGTCGGGCTCTTTTAAGAGGTGATGTCGAAATTGAACAGGTTTCCTTCATATTTCTTTCCGAATATTTTTCACATGTGATTAATGCAAACCCTCAACATTTTCTAATAAATGCATTTCTTGTTCTATATCGTAATTACCATTCCAAAAAATGGTACGCTACTGGCGATTTGTCTATGCTCCTAAATGCTAATGTTCAAATTCCTTTTAATTTTGCCAGTGAAAAATTGTTCATAGGCTTTGCAATCTATCCTGTGCACACCTAAGTTTTGTCTATAGATTTCTCTTTCGTATTATGAGATTTCAAAAGGTGTTGTAAACTGAATTTGTTGTGGGGCCAAACTAAGGTATTCTTTGAACACTTTTTGGAAGAGGTATGTAGCTCCGAAATTGTATGTAAATTTCCTGTACGAAGTTTTATTGCTGATCGGAGAAATAGTAGTTATTTGTCTGTTGTCTTTTGAATTTATCAATTTTCCTTTTGACCAATTCAGCACTGAATCCATTGTATATTACAATGTGAACTATATGATTGTACTCCTTGATATAGTTCATCTTGTTTAAGGGGACATTGTCCGGCGTTCTGGGTAAACACTAGTAATATGTGGAGCGTCGAGTATAGTTTGACTCCAAATTATACGAAACTTGTAAGTTCACCATCTTCAAGGAATACATCTTTTCTCATAATACTCTCAACGTGAAAAAAAAATTTATAAGTGTTTAATTTTCCCTAAAACAGCCCTATCGACTTTTTTCATGAAAATATTATATATTTAAGGTGCTTTTTGATGTCAAATGAAATTTATATCTGAATTTTCTGGTAATGTCCTCACCGGTTTTCTTCATTCTGGAAGACTTTTGTAGAAATAATAAACTGTAAGTAAAGCAGAGTCTTACTATACAAAAATGTACCTCTCCCTAAAATATATATTTATGCGAAACAAATATAGTGTGATCCATATAAACCTGAACCATTTCAATAGGCCATAACATTTGAACCAACTTTCGGTACAATATAATAATCAATCGGGAGATTACATTACACTATTTACATCTCAGAGAGTATGTTGGAAGTGTCGTCCACCAGCATATATACATGTTTACACTTGTCTCACCATATTCTCTGAAGTTTTACGGAGAGGATATCCTATTTAATTGAGAGAAGGTTATTTACAGTAAGATGCAGCAACATGCCATACATCCAATGACACAATGGAACTTGTAGCCACTTTCTTTCATAGTCGAATAATCTCAAAATGTCTGTGGTCCCCCAGATCTCCTGACCTCAACTCACCGGATTTTTTTCTTTTGTGGGTACCTAAAAATAGAGTGTACAAGAATAGACCACGGACAATTAATGTTCTCAATGAATCCATTCGAACCGAAATAAGTAACATTGGCGAGGATACTCTCCGTAAAACTTCAGAGAATATGGTGAGACGAATGCAAACATGTATAGATGCTGGTGGAGGCCACTCCCAACATTTTCTCTGAGATGTAAATAAGTGTAATGCAATCTCTCAATTGTGTATTATATTCTCCCAAAGTTGTACGGGTGTCCTATTATTGGTTCTAAAATGAAATTAATGAAATTAATATTACTAAACTTATAAATAATAATGATATTCAATCAAATAATAAAGTTATTACAAAAGAAGAAGAATTTAATCTAACAATTTCTCATTCAACAAAATATACTAAATCATTTAAAATAAAATATATACTTAATATAAAACTTAATAAAGAAATGAATGTAAAAGAAAAAAATCTAATAAAACATTAAAACAAATATATCACTACCTAAGATAATTATTTATACCTATGACACCACAAATTATAATTTTAATTTAAACTATTTAAGTAAATAAAAGCCAAATTAAAACATACTGTAACGGGGAGCGCTGAAACACCCTGTGAGCAGCTGGCAACGGAAGACAGGGGAGGCTCGGTTAGCCACGCCTTTCCCTCGTTTGTCTTATAGTGGTGACAGCCAGCGGTCGGAAAGAAACATAACTGTGCGTCTGTTTTTCTGTACACCTGTTTCTCGACCTTTCGTTTACCAGAACAATCTTGTAAACACCAGAAACCGGCGATATTCCTATAAAGAGGGTTACAGACAGACAGTGTGAGTCAGTTGTTGAGTTGGTTTTGGTGTAGTCAGTTCAGTTGTTGGTTGTGTGGGTCAATCAGTTGGTTAGTGAGTGTGAGCGAGAAGACAGTCGCAGTTCCTGGTGTAAGAGTTAGTCAGTGACGTGTTAAGGAACGAAAGGATTGTGCAACGGGACTGTACGAACTGTGTATGAGTATCGGAGTTTATGTAATCGCGAGTACAAGTGAAGTTGCAACGGACGAACTGGTAAATTGTAATTGTGTGCAGTAAGTAATTTTGTGTAATTGGCAAGTGTTAAACAGTAAGTCGGTGGAAATAAAGAACATTGTTGAGTGGTATAATTGGACTTTTTATTCCACGAACCCACAAAGTCACACTGGTGTCAAGAAGTGGGATAACAAAAGTCACACTGGTGTCAGGAAGCGGGAAAACAACATCACCGAACATTACAACGATGGAGGCAGCATTAGAAAAGATTTTAGCGGAACTGCAAGAAATAAAGACGGCTAAAGACAACATCACCAGGAAGATGGAAGAAGTGCAGGCCGAATTAACAGAGAAGCTGGAGACTAGAAATAACCTGGCCGCGGAAGTGCTGGAGACTAGAAATAACCTGGCCGCGGAGTTGAAACTAATCAGGACGGCTAGGGAGAACATCGCCGAGAAGATGGAACAAATGAAGGCCGAGTTAACCACGGAAATGAGAGCAGCGAATGACGGTCTGGCTACCGAAATGAAGGTGGCGAATGAGGCTCTCGCCGCCAAGTTTGAGGAACGGTTGGCCGGCGTGGGGAATGACGTCACGAACCCGGGCAAGCGGAAGGGTCAAGTAGACGACCGCCTTAATGATTTAGAGGAAAAGGCCGACAACATCGCAAAGCCCCTCGCCCGCCTGACGGAGGAAAACCGGCCTTATGTGTGGACGGAGGACGCCGAAGACGCTTTCCAGCACCCGAAGGGGACCCAGTGCAGTGCTCCTATTTTGGGTTTCCCACAACCGGGTGGTGCCTTCATTGTGGACACCGACGCCAGCGACCATTGCATTGGAGGTGTCCTATCGCAGATCCAGGACGGCCACGAGCGCACAAGAGTGGAAGAGGAGGAGCGTGCCGCAGCAGTCCGAGTAGTTGTGGCAGTGCCTGCTGAAGGCTGGGATAGCGCAGGCCTGAGGAGGGAGCAGCTGGCGGACGCAGACTTGGGGCCACTCTTGAGGGAAGTGGACGCAGGGACGAGACCGACCTGGGAGGACATCGCACCGAGGAGCGCCACCTACAAGTCGCACTGGGCCCAATGGGACTCGTTGAAGACCAGAGCGGGCGTGCTGTTCCGGGTATGGGAGTCACCCGATGGGAAGGCGCAGAGAGGACAGTTGGTACTTCCCCGGAGTAAGGTCCCGGAAATCTTGGAGGAAGTGCACGCCGGTACTTCAGGAGGACACCTGGGAGCGAACCGAATGATTCACAAACTACGGCAGCGCTACTTCTGGCTGAGACTCCGAGCAGATGCTGGTGGTACACCTGGACCGCCTCGCACGCTACGATGGGGCTGTTCGAGGGCGAACAGCTTTGAGAAGGGAGCAGTGTAACGGGGAGCGCTGAAACACCCTGTGAGCAGCTGGCAACGGAAGACAGGGGAGGCTCGGTTAGCCACGCCTTTCCCTCGTTTGTCTTATAGTGGTGACAGCCAGCGGTCGGAAAGAAACATAACTGTGCGTCTGTTTTTCTGTACACCTGTTTCTCGACCTTTCGTTTACCAGAACAATCTTGTAAACACCAGAAACCGGCGATATTCCTATAAAGAGGGTTACAGACAGACAGTGTGAGTCAGTTGTTGAGTTGGTTTTGGTGTAGTCAGTTCAGTTGTTGGTTGTGTGGGTCAATCAGTTGGTTAGTGAGTGTGAGCGAGAAGACAGTCGCAGTTCCTGGTGTAAGAGTTAGTCAGTGACGTGTTAAGGAACGAAAGGATTGTGCAACGGGACTGTACGAACTGTGTATGAGTATCGGAGTTTATGTAATCGCGAGTACAAGTGAAGTTGCAACGGACGAACTGGTAAATTGTAATTGTGTGCAGTAAGTAATTTTGTGTAATTGGCAAGTGTTAAACAGTAAGTCGGTGGAAATAAAGAACATTGTTGAGTGGTATAATTGGACTTTTTATTCCACGAACCCACAAAGTCACAATACTCTCTTTTCAAAATTAAAAACTTTAAAGGTAATCAATGAACGTCTTCAAGCTGGTGTTTATTTGCTTTTTTATACTTTATTTGCATCATTGCCTTTACTATTACGAGTGATATATCTTTACAATAATTTAAATTATTTAGTTTTTTCATTAATATATAAGAGATTTTACTAATTTTTATCTCTATTTAAGAATAATTTTAGCATTTTTAGTTGAAATACCTATATATTTAGTTCATTTATGACTTCCTAAAGCTCATGTTGAAGCCCCTGTTTCAGGGTCTATAATTTTGGCTGGAGTTTTACTTAAGTTAGGGGGATATAGTTTATTACGGGTTTTTGAATATTTAATAGGAATTGGAATAATATTTAATATATTTTGATTATCGATTAGATTAGTGGAAGGAATTTTAGTATTATGGCCTATTGAAATGGTTAAACACCCTCTGTATGGTTGATGACCTCCAGTGAAATCTCGTTCCATCAAGCAATATATGGACCCCATTTATTTAACTGAAGGCACCAAGACGGTAGAGCCCATTACCTCCAATTAGGAATGATAATGGTAAATGGGGATGGAACAAGAGGACCTACAGCTTTTAGCGTGTATTCCAAACACGTGGGCTTTGGGGATACTTTACATGAGCTACCAAAGTGAAATTTGTTTACGGCCGACACCCTAGAACCAAGAAATCAAACATGGGCTCTCAGGAGGAGAGGTATGAAAGAAATCATTAAGCACATCAGTGCCGTCCAGATTTAAAGTACACTTCAGAAATATCAGAATAGTTAGACTAATGAGCAGTAACCAATCACTTCTGTGACAAATCACAATATGGAACAAAAAGTCAACAACACCGACTACAAATAGCTTTTTACAAAAAGGCAAGGTCCTAAAATCAGTGCATAACACTAAACTCAGCAAACCCACATAAGCCAGGTGGCGAAAGAAGCGGCGAAAGAAGTGGCGAAAGAGGCGGCGAAAGAAGAGGCGAAAGAAGCGGCGAAAGAAGCGCTTCTTGCGCCACTTCTTGCGGCACTTCTTGCGGCACTTCTTGCGCCACTTCTTGCGCCACTTCTTGCGCCACTTCATGCGCCAAGTGCGACACCGCTCAAAATTGAAAACTGAAAACTCAAAATTGAAAACTGAAAACTCAAAATTGAAAACTGAAAACTCAAAATAGAAAACTGAAAACTCAAAATTGGAAAATCAAAATTGAAAATTGAAAACTCAAAATTGAAAATTGAAAACTCAAAATTGAAAACTGAAAACTCAAAATTGAAAACTCATAATCATAAATTGAAAACTCAAAATTAGAAATTGAAAACCCAAAACTGGAAATTGCAAACTCAAAATTGGAAATTGAAAACTCAAAATTGGAAATTGAACTCAAAATTGGAAATTTAAATCTCAAAATTGAAAACATAAAACTCAAAATTGGAAATTGAAAACTCAAAATTGGAAACTGAAAACTCAAAATTGGAAATTGAAAACTCAAAATTGAAAATTAAAAACTCAAAATTGAAAACTGAAAACTCAAAATTGAAAACTGAAAACTCAAAATTGGAAATTGAAAACTCAAATTTGGAAATTGAAAGCTCAAAATTGGAAATTGAGAACACAAAATTGGTAATTGAAAACTCAAAATTGGAAATTGAAAACTCAAAATTCGAAATTGAAAACTCAAAATTGGAAACTAAAAACTCAAAATTGGAAATTGAAAACTCAAAATTGAAAACTGAAAACTCAAAATTGAAAACTGAAAACTCAAAATTGAAAACTGAAAACTCAAAATTGAAAACTGAAAACTCAAAATTGAAAACTGAAAACTCAAAATTAAAACTGAAAACTCAAAATTGGAAATTGAAAACTCATAATTGGAAATTGAAAACTCAAAATTGATAACTGCAAACTCAAAATTGAAAACTGAAAACTTAAAATTGAAAACTGAAAACTCAAAATTGAAAACTGAAAACTCAAAATTGAAAATTGAAAGCTCAAAATTGAAAATTGAAAACTCAAAATTGGAAATTGGAATTTCAAAATTGGAAATTAAAAACTCAAAATTGGAAAGTGAAAACTCAAAATTGGAAATTGAAAACTCAAAATTGGAAATTGAAAACTCAAAATTGGAGACTGAAAACTCAAAAATGGAAACTGAAAAATCAAAATTGAAAATTGAAAACTCAAAATTGAAAACTGAAAACTCAAAATTGAAAACTGAAAACTCAAAATAGAAAACTGAAAACTCAAAATTGAAAACTCAAAATTGAAAATTGAAAACTCAAAATTGGAAATTGAAAACTTAAAATTGGAAATTGAGAACTTAAAATTGGAAATTGAAAACTCAAAATTGGAAATTGAAAACTCAAAATTGAAAACTTAAAACTCAAAATTGATAATTGAAAAATCAAAATAGAAAACCTAAGCTCAAAATTGAAATCTGAAAACCCAAAATTGAAAACTGAAACCTCAAAATTGAAAATTGAAAGCTCAAAATTGAAAACATAAAACTCAAAATTGTAAATTGAAACCCAAAATTGTAAATTGAAAACTCAAAATTGGAAATTGAAAACTCAAAATTGAAAATTGAAAACTCAAAATTGGAAATTGAAAACTCAAAATTGAAAACCTAAAACTCAAAATTGAAAACTCAAAATTGAAAACCTTAACTCAAAATTGTAATCTGAAAACTCAAAATTGAAAACTGAAACTCAAAATTGAAAATTGTAAACTCAAAATTGAAAACATAAAACTCAAAATTGGAAATTGAAAACTCAAAATTGGAAATTGAAAACTCAAAATTGGAAACTGAAAACAAAATTGGAAATTGAAAACTTAAAATTGAAAATTGAAAACTCAAAATTGAAAACTTAAAACTCAAAATTGAAAACTGAAAACTCAAAATTGGCGCAAGAAGTGGCGCAAAAGGTGGCGAAAAAGCGGCTAAAGAAGCAGCGAAAGAAGCCGCGAAAGAAGCGGCGAAGGAAGCGGCGAAAGGAGCGCTTCTTGCGCCACTTCTTGCGGCACTTCTTGCGGCACTTCTTGCAACACTTCTTTTGCCACTTCTTTTGCCACTTCTTTTGCCACTTCTTGCGCCCCTTCTTGCGCCACTTCCTTTGCTACTTCTTGCGCCACTTCTTGCGCCAAGTGGCGAAAGAAGCGGCGAAAGAAGCGGCGTAAGCAGTGGCGCAAGAAGTGGCAAAAGTGGCGAAAGAAGCGGCGAAAGAAGCGCTTCTTGCGCCACTTCATGCGCCACTTCTTTTGCCACTTCTTGCGCCACTTTTTGCGTCACTTCTTACGCCAAGTGGCGAAAGAAGCGGCGAAAGTAGCGGCGTAAGAAGTGGCGCAAGAAGTGGCGCAAGAAGTAGCTAAAGAATTGGCGAAAGAAGCGGCGAAAGAAGCGCTTCTTGCGCCACTTCATGCGGCACTTCTTGCGCCACTTCTTGCGGCACTTCTTGCGCCACTTCTTGCGCCAAGTGCGACGCCGCTCAAAATTGAAAACTGAAAACTCAAAATTGAAAACTGAAAACTCAAAATTGAAAACTGAAAACTCAAAATACAAAACTGAAAACTCAAAATTGAAAACTCAAAATTGAAAACTCAAAATTGAAAATTGAAAACTCAAAATTGAAAATTGAAAACTCAAAATTGAAAACTGTAAACTCATAATCATAAATTGAAAACTCAAAATTAGAAATTGAAAACCCAAAATTGGAAATTGAAAACTCAAAATTGGAAATTGAAACTCAAAATTGGAAATTGAAATCCCAAAATTGAAAATTGAAAACTCAAAATTGAAAACTGAAAACTCAAAATTGGAAATTGAAAACTCAAATTTGGAAATTGAAAACTCAAATTTGGAAATTGAAAACTCAAATTTTGAAACTGAAAACTCAAAATTGCAAATTAAAAACCCAAAACTGGTAACTGAAAACTCAAAATTGGAAATTGAAAACTGAAAATTGGAAATTGAAAACTCTAAATTTGAAACTGAAAACTCAAAATTTGGGAAAGAAAACCCAAAATTGAAAACAGAAAACTCAAAATTGAAAACTGAAAACTCAAAATTGAAAACTTGAAAACTCAAAATTGAAAACTGAAAACTCAAAATTGAAAACTGAAAACTCAAAATTGGAAATTGAAAACTCAAAATTGAAAACTGAAAACTCAAATTGAAAATTAAAAACTCTAAATTGGAAACTGAAAACTCAAAATTGGAATTTTAAACTCAAAATTGAAAACTGAAAACTCAAAATTGAAAATTGAAAACTCAAAATTGAAAACTGAATACTCAAAATTGGAAATTGAAAACTCAAAATTGGAAATTGAAAGATCAAAATTGTTAATTTGAGAACTCAAAATTGGAAATTAAAAACTCAAAATTGGAAATTGAAAACTCATCATTGGAAATTTAAAACTCAAAATTAAAAACTGAAAACTCAAAATTGGAAATTTTAAACTCAAAATTGAAAACTGAAAACTCAAAAGTGAAAATTGAAAACTCAAAATTGAAAACATAAAACTCAAAATTGGAAATTGAAAATTCAAAATTGATAACTGAAAACTCAAATTGAAAACTGAAAACTCAAAATTGGTAATTGAAAACTCAAATATGGAAATTCAAAGCTCAAAATTGGACATTGAAAACACAAATTTGGTAATTGAAAACTGAAAATTGGAAATGGAAAACTCTAAATTGGAAATTGGTTAAGGTTTATGTGGATCGCACTGTATATTTTTGTTGTGAAGTGTACCAGTTCTGATCTATTCCTTGTTATTTGTCGGGATTTTGCAATTCTTTTCCTCAAATGTAAAATCATTCATTTTTTATATCCAACCATTTCAAAGGAAATGTTTATCTATGTTAATATCAAATGGATATATATATGTACAAATATATGAAATACATATATATCAAATTTATGGAACAATGCCTGTAACCCCGCTGTTGTAAATCTAAGGTATTTTTTTTAGAAAAGCTGTAAGATATCAATATACCATTACAAAAATATGACTACAAATAAAGGCTATGAGGGTATTTCTTTTTTTAATGCAACATTTCTTTTTTCTGCACTTTTCCACTCCTACGTCTCAGAGCGTACAAACAAATAAGCTTTCAAACAGCAATTTAATACTATTAGGACCTTAGTGCATGTGTACTAAGCAAAGGAAAACGCATCCTTACTTGAAATTGAGTAGGTTTGAATTAAAAAATACAGTAGGCTACTTCAATATGTGGCTTTGGATTGAAGAAATACAAACAAAAGCTAAGCTATTAAGAACAACAATGCTTACTTTATTGCAAAATCTTCCTGAAAGTCATGGCACAACAACAGAAAGACAGCAAATTGATGATCGGATATGGTGATGGAAGGAGGACCCAAGAAGAGGTTTGTTTAATGAAATGCATCCACAACGAAGGACTACTCACTCTGCGGCAAGCAAAATTCTGAAACAATTCAGTGAAACTGGAAGTGTTAAAAATAAGAGAAAGTCTGGAAGGCCAAAATGAGATACAGTTGGTGATAAAAGTTCTTGATATTTTATTATCAGTGGAAGAAAACACACGTTTATCTTAATTACGAGTAGTTGGCGTGCTTTAATTTTTGTAGGAGTACTCACTCAGACTTAGATGTTCAAATCTTTCCTCCGTAAACCAGCTTTTCGACCATCGACCATCTCCTGACTTCCAATGCCAACCTTTGGAACTGGAACTCTGGTATAATTCTCGACTGATGAGATGATCTTAATGGGCACAGATGATTGGATGTCACCTGTGATATTGACAAGTTGAAGTTGAGTCGTCTATGGACGTGAAGAAATCAAACTGTTGGTTGTTTGTTGAGGGAGGTGTACTTCCTCTTCTATCTCCGTCACTGGAAACTTAAACTGGTTGCCTGATATCTGTCGAAGGTGATATACTTTCTCTTCCATCTCCTTCACTGGAATCCTAGGTTGGTTGAAATCTGAATTACAGTTAACTTGATCTATAGTAGATGATTTAATAGTAGTTGACTGGACTTCATCAATGTTTTGTCCTCTGGACAGGGTACCAACGTGGAGGCTGCTGAGATGAAATTTCTGAGACAGGTAGCAGGTTATAGACTCATAGACAAGAAAAGAAACGAGGATATTAGAAGAGAATTGGAAATTCAGAGTCTAAATGAAACAATTATTGCATACAGGCAAAAGTGGCAAGATCATGTGCAGAGAATGACCGAAGACCGTACACCACAAATAGTATACAAGTATAAACCTGTAGGTAGAAGAAATGTTGGCAGGCCACGAATGAGATGGTCCGATCTATTTCCTTGAAGTCGGAACGGACCACAAGGCCTATACCGTGATGATGATATCCCCCCCCCCCCCCCCAAATATCGAGTTCACTTACAAATTGTACAGATTTTTCAGCATAGCCCGCTGAAGATGACCACGACGATGGTCGAAAAACTGGTTTACGGAGGAAAAATTTGAACATCTAAGTCTGAGTGAGTACTCTTACACAAACTAAAGCATGCCAGCTACTCGCAATTGGTATAAAATATGCCTCACTTTAAATACTTTGACTATTCTATACAACATATTTATCTACTCGCCAGCATATTATGGAAGGTGACTTACCTAAATCATACATTTCCAGGATGACAGATTGGCAGAAGTGGTAGTACTGAATGGCCGCCAAGATCATCTGATATGAACCCCTTAGACCTTTTCTTGTGGGGATATTTGAAGTGGAGGGTTTACAAGGACCGACCAAGAAATCTTGAAGAGTTAAAGCGAAGAATTGGGCAAGAAATACAGCTGATTAGGTGAACAGTGTTGCTGGAAATATTAAATAATTTTAAAGACAGGCTTTCATATTTTTGGCAGTAAATGGAGGCCATTTTGAGCATATTTTGAAGTAAATTTATTATATGTTGCAATACAGCACCATTAATTTTGTTATGAATGTGATTTCTTGGTTTAAATTTCATGTACTGTATATAATATGTCCTAATAAATTAAGGTTCAAGAAAGCAATCTACCTGTAAGTTTCGAGACCTGAGGACAAAAAAAATGAAAACATTGTTGCCATTAAAAAAATTACGCCCTAATGACAGTCACATTAATATGAAAACATGTAAATATCTTACAGCTTTTGTAAAAAAATGTCACTTCATAAAATTATAACGGCAAAAGCATTGTTCCATACTTTTTACTCACTCCATATATATAATTATTAAAAAGTTTTTGAGCATCACGGAGTAGATGTGAACTGAATTCGCCTCATCGTTGTTCTCGGTGGTTAGAAGGTATTCTACGTTGAGAAGTGGCATTACAAATCCTTGTCAAGTGTTTTAGGCTGCTTTCCCGGCAAACGGAGATTACGCAGGAAGGGGGAAACACGGCCGTCATCGATATTGAGTTTCCGATGAAACTAATATGACATGACTCAGGTCCCCACCTGGACAAATGTGACATGATACAATATTGGTTCTGGTAGTCATGCAATTTATTGCGATACTTTATATTTTGATATCTGTTGACAGTCGATATGACTACAAGGAAAACAAACGCTCCGAGCTTTTGTATCCTACAACAGAAAAATTGCTACGCACACGCACACGCACACACACACGCACACACACACACACACTCACACACTCGCACACACTGCACACACTGCACACACTGGCCGTACCGTGCTGTTAGATTTACAGCATTGCTGTAGATATTGGCGCCCTAACTCTGATCATTCGCTATCTACTGTAGTCCGAAACTACATCATATTCCAGAAACGCTACTATTCACAGTTAAGGTAGATTTACGCATATCCTATCGCATTCCGACTGTGCACCGGCTGTTTTCATACTTTATTTGAGCATACAAAGTCAAAATCAATACTTCTATTTCGATCAAATGTACTTAAACCATGTGAAATCTGTTTCTTCACAGTTTTCAATTAATCATAATGGCGGCGTATCTAAAGCTGTTCCACTAGCTAGAAAAGTAAAGGAAAACAAGATGACCGAGATTTGAACTCGGGACCTCTGGCGTTCAAGAGGCCTCGAGTTACCTGGATACGAATTTTTCCAAAGTTTTCCCTTATCCTCAAAGACGAATGTCGGGTAACTCTAAGCCCCATGGACCCCGGACTCATTTGAGAATCATTTGACCCATTTCATTCATCGTCCGATTTGACTTAACTTTGGAGGACGTAAATTGCAACAAAAAGGCAGATGGACCAACCAAATATGAATTGGTCGAGTCAGATTGAAAAATTCAGTGCCATAACCGGGATTTGAACTATGGATCTCCTGGTCTCCGTCTGGATGTTCTTAAACATTGAGCTACCAAGGCCACATAGGCCGCACCTTGGCTCAGTGGTTAGACTGCTTGGCTCTCACCAAGGCGGCCCGGGTTCGATCCCAGGCGACAGTAAAGTGAGAGATGTGGTGGACAACACGGCGCTGGGGCGGGTTTTCGCGGGATTTCCGGTTTCCCCCGCCAGCTCATTCCAGCGGTGCTCCATCTTCATCTCATGTATCATCAGTGTCCTCGTATCTTCCCCGTAGTGGGAGGGATGCGTCCCTTTCAGCTGCAAAAGTGCGGGTGCTGCGGACCCCTAGCACTCGTGGTACCTCTGACGTTACTAGAGGAACCTCGGGCCGAACATTCGAGCCGCTCTCTCTGGGAGCTGTTCGGATTGGGTTGGACTCGAGGGGGCAGTGTGTTCCCGCCACCCAGGGGCAATTGGGTACCTCCGGCCAGGCTACTGGCCGCCCGGAGGGGGTAGAGGGTTGCCTCATAAGTCCCGGAAACTAGCCTGCAGAGCTATTATCTGGTGAGCTAGACACTGGCGACCCTACCAAGGTTTTTTGGTAGCTGGTTCATTAAGGACCGGCGCGTAAGTGGCGTATCCACTTCCGTATCCTGCCGTGTGCAGGCGGGGTGGGGCAGCTTATAAAATTAGGTACTGTCCTACGGTAAATATACCCGAGAAGCCCTGGTTCTGGTCCTACGGGGCCAGGGCTAATGGGAGTAGATCCTCGCATTTAATGTCCTCGTATGTATGCCGTATGTAGTAAAAGTGGGGGTTAAACACTACACATTCATTTTTTACCATGGCCACCATACCAGCTTGGCATTAAATTTTCTAACTGACGCTATCTTCCCGAGATAGGGGAGCTAGGAAGTTCGTACCGATTTCGTTGAGCGTCCAGGCATGGCTATACCACGCAGCGCTACTAGCAAGGACAAGGTTTGTCTTAGAATGCAACTCATTACTGCAAAATAGGTGTAACTGCATGACTTAGAGCACGTTGTTAGGAAGGAAGACATTCGACTAACGTCTTTGTTGTGCTTCAAAGATGAGCAACTAAATTTGTTGTACAACCATTGTATGTTTTCTAGAAGTGTACTTATTCATGTCCTTATTTACTTCATTATTTACATTTATATTTCAGTGTACATTTGTACTTCAGCAAACATGGAACAAAGAAAAGCCAGATCGAGAAACTAAATTAGCTGAAACAATTAACGAATGTGCAACACATTATCCATCAACTAATCTTGTTTTAAGAGACATAGAATGAGTTTATTCATTTGAAAGGCTTCAGCGGTATATTGATTTTAGTAATACGGCTGCAGTTGAGTAAATATGTAGTAAAATTCCTGCTTTAGCATTTTGTCTAGTAAGAGTCTTCAGATATTTAAGAAATTAATTTATTATTTGGATATTATTTTACATTCGATCAGTAAACGTTTTAATTGCTTGGGTGTTGCCACAATGTGCCTATTTAAATAATAAGATCTACCAGAGACAAACCCGTATGTACCATATAAGAATTTGTATGTTGTACATAATGATCTAAATAGATGTGCATTCACGAATGTCTCGTAAGTCATTTTCTCCTCTGGGTAACCGGTTTCATTGCCTCTCCGCTGTGCGTTTCTTATCTATGAATTGTTTGGATGCCGGGAGATGTCGCAACCTGCATAGGGAACGGCAAGAGGTACGAACTTCCTAGCCTTGGTCACTTTATGTGGCGACTTACTATGAAGCCTTGGACTTATATACTTACGATATGTCATACCGAATGGAGACCGGGAGATCTGTAGTTCAAATAGCGGCTACAGTATGTATGTATTTATTCACTGCAATTGGGTACTACCCGGTGGCAGAGTTAAGAATACAGATCAAATTAAAATAGTAGATTTACCACAATAACACAATAAACAATACAAACATGATATTATTTTACTTTAGTCACTTAAAACATATCTAATTACTTCTCTATTTACATATTATATACCATTATACTTCAAAAGTTAAACTATAAACCATCCAGATTTTTTCTAAATTTCTTCAGCGACAGGGGACAGCCCTGAAAGACTGCTACAGGCAATTCATTCCATTCTTCAATGGTTCTATTAACAAAAGAAAATTTTCCTACGTCGGTTCTGTATCTTCTACCCTTAATTTTATACCTATGATCGTTTCGTCCATAATAATCTGGATTATTTAACCTTACACCAACGTCCACCCATGCCTTTACACCAGCATTAGCTTTGAATAATGCTACCAACCTGTGCTTTTTACGCCTAATTCTTAATTTCTCCCATTTAGTCTCATCTCCTTTTATAGGCCCAAAATACTTGCCTCTTTTTATGAATTTTATTGCCCTCTTCTGTATTTTTTCTAATGGATCGATTTGGTTAGCTCGATACGGGTCCCAGCATGCTACTCCATATTCCATAACCGGCCGCACTAAGGCCTTGTAGGCAATTTCCCTGGACCTAGCGCTCCCCTTTTTCAACATTCTCATTACGAAATGTAATACCTTCCACGCATTCCTAGATGTGGAATTTACTTGTTCGTCCCATCCAGCATTACTTGCCAGGTACACTCCCAAGTATTTGCAGCTGTCCACCTGTGGAATTTGCACCTCTCCCATGTGATAGTTAACAATAATTTTGCCCTTAATTCTACTAAAAACAATGGACTTACTTTTCTTGGCATTAATTAACATTTTGTTAGCCGCAGCCCAATTACAGATTTCATTTAAATCATCCTGAAGAGCGGTTTCATGCACTGTATTCCGAATTTTATTATAAATGATACAATCGTCTGCAAACAACCTTATCTGGCAATGTGACTGTATGCGACTAACTATTCAAATCAACGTCTACAGACAGCTATTGTGGAATAACGATTAATTTCCTTCAAACCAAATATGGTTTACATTTACTATTACGTAACCTTTAAACAGAAATTAAGCTTCCATTACTCACAACGTGTTGGTGCCGCATAACCTGTGCTCTCGCATTTTGAAGTCCGTTGATTCGATCCCTGCTCACGACGTTCTGTTTTTCATGGTTTTCATTGTCTCATAGGCGACCTATGACGTTACTAAGAGGAACCTCGGGTCAAACATACGAGCCCCTCCCGAATTCGAGTTGTTCCTATTGGGTTGGACTCGAGGAAGCAGTGTGTTCCCGACACCCGCGGGAGATCGGGTACCTCCGGCTTTGGCCGCCCGGAGGGAGCAGAGGATTGCCTAAAATGTCCCGCTACTAGCCTGCAGAGCTAGTAGAAGGCCTGCTAGATCACCAGGCGGCCCCACCGAGGTTATTCGGTAGTCTTCCCTGCGGGATTGGCGCGCGTAAGTGGCGTACTCACTTCCACCCGTCTTGAATGGGGGGGGGGGCTTTACAGACTCAATGTATTGTTCCAAGGAAGAACCCCCGGAGCTTTCCATCGCTCCCGGGCTGATAGAGGCCGGGTATGATTGGGATTCATACTTTTATACCAGAGTTTCCTTCTCACCACTTCCGTCATTCCGCTTCTTTATCCTTCAGGTGGCTTTTAGGCATGTGTTGAATGTTGATGCCGGATAAATAATGCAGATGGCTCCATATTTTAAATTCTGCTTTCGCCCCTGGGATGAACAATTCTCAATACTTTAGTGACTTCTACGCGACTCTATGGTTTGCCTATCTGCAACACTATAGCCTCCTGTTATTCTTTAACATCATCCCTTACACCTGGTGAGAGTTCGTCACAATAGATCAATAGTTCGCAGGCACTAGGTATCTACCCCATACTTTGAATTCCCATTATAATGAGCACCAATAAATTACAATAGCACTGAATAATCAAACTACTGAAATATTACGATTAAAAGGCAACTTTATTTAATAAATTATCTCAAGGTTTCCGCATAATTTTGTTATTAGAATTATTTATAGGTAAAATTAATATTTTACAAATAAATTTTAGAAAGACATATTTATTGTCCAATAAATAATTTTCACATCTTAAAATCAATACATAATGTAAGATTAGTTAGAGATAGATAAATAGATAGATAGATACAGACAGATGACATTAACCAGGACGATTATAAATTCAGTTTTTCATGTTGACTCTATCAATCCAAAACCTTAGCCTATATACTGCTAGTATGAAGAAATCAATAATTACCACCAATTAACTTAATGATATTAGTTAAAGGTGCTCAAAAATTGAAGGGATCATTAGCTAGTTTCGTGTTAAACCAACGCGGCCAGGTAATTACGAGTTCATTGAATTCAATGAACAATGAACCTATTAGCTGTAGCTCAGGATGTAGATAAAATTCTGAAAATTAGAAGAGGAATGAAATTCCTAAAATTTAGCAAATTACCAAATAGTAAATTGCACCTCATAAACGAATGAGAAACTTTCAAAGTTAGCAGCATATAAGTTGGAACATTGCTGGGGAGTCATATTAGGAGCAACTTATGTTGATAAATGAGCATGTATTTCTAAAATCCGTACCTCTCCATGTTTATTTGTTCGATTATTGGCAGTCTATAAGGTCTGAAGTCCATCCTAGATTTAGCGATCGCCGCGAGAAAACCTTCCGCTTCATTTCATTGTTTTAGGACAGTTTAGCTTCTCGAAAGATTTATTTTAAACTTTCAAATATTGTTACAGAGTAAGTTAGAAGATTTAATGTCTAATATTTACAGCTTCTGGTACTGAAATTAATGACAGTTAAGGGTATCCTCTAAACGTCGGCAACTCGCCTAATAGATCATTATTTAGTTGAATAAATGTATTAAGCAACTTAACTGAACATCCAGAGCAAAATATGTCATACTTTAGTACTGCTGAAACTGGCACCAGATTCACTTAGGTGATCTCTGAAAATGTTAACATTAAAATTTTGCCCGGGTTGGACTTCCGTTAACTGCGAGATTTTCTCCAAATGGAAGGCCTGAACCAGGGGGCAATCAACCTTAGGGCCAACTGGGAAACTACCGGAAACATAAATAGCCACTTCAAGTTGAAAAAAACCACACTCATCGATCGGGGGTAGCTCGAGACGCTAACCACGTCTCACTTTCTAGTACTGTACCCCACTCATGACACCCGTTGTGGGCAGAGGCGGTGCATAGGGCTGTTGTACACTGGTGTTTAAAATTCTGGATCACCTCTGATTCAGTTTGATCGTTGTATCATCCTATTTTACTTATTTTCAACAAGTAATGTATGCAACAAAGACATCGTTATACTCTGTGGTGCTTACTTAGTTTTATCGAAGAGAAGATATTTTAAGCATCGTGCCTATAAACTTCACATACAAGGTGTGTTCAAGCCTATTTTTTTCATGACTGAGACAAGATAGGAACTTCTAGTTTTTTCTAAGTACACTTGGACAATCTGCGAATGAGTGACAGAGATGGCAGCACTGTATAGCGCATAAAACTGTAATGGCAACGACGAGAGTTAGGACTGTTTTGTAATATGGCGAAGTTTTCATTGCAAGAACAGAGAGTAACCATTCGTTTTCTCCATTTTCGTGGTGTGATAACTTTTGAAATTCATCGCCAGTTGAGTGAGGCATGTGGTGATGGTACCATGTATGTGTCTAATATGCGTTCCTTGGTACGACAGTTCAATGAAGGCAGAACATCGTGTGACAATAAACCAAGACAGTTGCAGACATCGCCTCCAAAATTGGCAGTTCCGTGGGATCTGTGCAAACAATCCTGCATGAAGATCTGAAAATGCTCAATGGGCTATCCTCCAAAACAACGTTCCCCACTAGCTGGATCATGTCGTCAGACCGGCTGGTGCGAGGCCGTGACTGTCTTGATTTGTTGTCACACGATGTTCTGTCTTCATTGAACTGTAGCACCCAGAAACGCTCACTAGGCACATCCGTGGTAGCATCACCACATGCCTCACTTAACTGGTGATGAATTTCAATAGGTGCCACATCACGAAAATTGAGAAAACGAATGATTACACATTTTTCACATCTCTGTGACGCATTCACAAAGGGTCCACCTGTATTTTAAAAAATCAGAAGTTCCTATTTGGTGCCAGTCCTAAAAAAATAGGAGTTGTTATAGTATTTTAATGTTGTCATGACATGTATAATAGATGCATAGCTCCGAGCACTCCCTGAACAATGCGTATGAAATTGAAAATCCCGAACTGTAAGAGGTTGCCGGTCGCCGTTGTCGCATTTCCGGATAGCCTACCGTGTCGCGACGTGGTCTGGTCATTTTCATAAAATCAATCTCAGGACTGATAGCCGACAGCACAGTAGGGACACGGCAGGGACACGGTAGGTCATGTGGAAATGAACAAAAGCCTCTCTTGGGAATTAAATGGAAGGTACTCCTAAACACAGCACACCAGGATGCAGTCCAAACATCGTAAATTCTGTGAAAATGTACCTTTACGCTGTGAGAAAGCTCTTGTGCCTATTCCATAGGTGAAACAATTTATTCGCATTTTCCAGGAATTCAAAGAGGACGACTTTATACCAACTAAGTTATTAGCTTAAAATCAATAAATCAAAGCTTCTTTTAACAACCAAAAGCTAATTAAACCACTTTTCAGCAGTAAATACCACATCGCACTGCTTTAATGGGAAATCGTGTTGTAAAATGTATAAAAAACTTATACAGATCGGTCCATATAAACCTGAACCGTTTCAATAGGCCACAATCATTGAACCAATAAAAGGACACACGTGCAACTTTGTATGAATATAATACACAGTTGGGAGATTACATTACACTATTTCCATCTCAGAGAAAATGTTGGAAGTGTCCTACACAGCATCTATACGCTCCTCTCCCCATATTCTCTGAAGTTTTACGGAGAGTATCCTCGCCAATGCTACTTATTTCGGTTCGAATAGATTCCTTGAGAACGTCAATTGTCCGTGGCCTATTCTTGTACACTGTATTTTCAGATACCCTCACTAGAAGAAAATCCGATGAGGTTAGGTCAGGGAAATAATCTCAAAATATCTGTGGCTCCCCAGATTCCTTGGCCTAACCTCACCGGATTTTTTCCTGCGGGGGTATCTAACAATAGAGTGTACAAGAATAGGCCACAGAGAATTGATGCTCTCAAGTAATCCATTGGAAACAAAATAAGTAACATTGGCGAGGATACTCTCCGTAAAACTTCAGAGAATGTTGTAACTTTGTGGGTTCGTAGAATAAAAAGGCCGAGTTGCAGAAATTAAAAATCTCCTTTATTTTCGTCGAAATACACTGTCCAATTCTCACGTAACAACATCACATATACAGTCTTCCAAGGTCGATGACAATAACAACAGTGACAGCAGATTAGCTCTCGTTACAATAACACTTCCAGCTGTCTCTCCGCTTACTCTGTTTCACAACTAAGTGACTCATCACTAACCATGGCTTCTTTTTATACACCTAATCGATCATAGATTGTTCTCGACTTTACTCTAAAATGTCACCAGATAAAACACGAATGTTCTAGAATGTAACTATATAGGTGCCGGCAAGTCTTTCACCTCTGTGATAAACTATCCATCTCTTGTGGAAACGTAGAGTCAGACTGAAAAATTCAATGCCATAGCCAGGATTTGAACCACGGATCTTCTGGTTTCCAAATTTAGTCAATTTAGATTGTAAGGATTATTTGCATTAAACATTAGACGTCCTACAAAGTAAAGGCCACAAAGCCAAGTAACAACTGCATTTTGCACCAACTAGGGCCATATCTCTACCATGAGTATATCTTGTATCTATGCTGACTGAACCAAAAAACAATCAAAAAATCAGCCAGAGTTTGCTATAATGAGGCAAGCATAACATAGTTGGCTTTTGGTGAATTCCGAAGTATGAATTCCCTATATAAATAGACAAACCCTGCCCAATGGCTCAGGCAGTTTCCTTGGGTCGACCGCCCTCTGTCTCCTCTTGCTAATCCTTCCTCCTGAGGATGTCCCACATAGGTACAATAACTCAAGACTGCGCAGTGCCGAATCTCCTCCATATGATGTATTCTATCCTAAATACTAATTTTAATATATATTTTAATCCTAATATTCGTTTTCGGGTTACGTTGTTTGCACACAAGCGCACCTGAGTATGTTGTTCTTTTTTTTTCTAAACATGCCCTTTTCCATTTAAGTATAAAGGATATTTCGCATAAAATCTCGATTAAAGTTTTTGGGTGACATGTAATATCCTTTCTACCTTCTACAGGCCTGAGTTACAAAGTAAAACATTATGTTAAATTCACATTAGTGTCACCAATCGCATTTTTTGCGTTAGATCCCAACAAGCCAGTGCCGGGCACGTGCGCAAGAGACAGCGAGTTTCGCGCGGACAGTTAAGAAAGAGCTAGTGCCGTGCAGAGCTAGACGCCTGCCGAAACAGAGAAAGAAAGAGACAGATAGATGTCTGGAAGTTTCGTCTTTTCTGATGCCGTCTCGATTGTTATTGAGAAACCCACCGCATTATAGGACAATGACTGGGAGGTATAAATAGCACCACTGGACGGATGAATGAGTCAGTTGCGAAGCAGTTGTTAATTGTGTGTCTTCAGCTGTTTGAAGTGAATCACAAGTGAATTCTTTCGTTCGTTTACGTATGGTGAAGCAACAAGAGATCTTCAAGGCTGCGTGTTGTGTATCTCACGTAATTTTTAGAGCTTGCAAGGGGTGCACAAAATGTCTTTTTACTGCAATAAAGAGCGTTTTAAATCTCTGTATACAAGAATTTTATTTCTACGAACCCGCAAAGTCATATTATTTTCTCATACCGCTCTTCAACAACACGCAGAAATAATTTTAATAAATATTTCATTGTTGGTACAACAGGAATACGAAAGTTATAAAGACCCTGAGGAGATTTTCGGAATTTAAGCCCTCAGGATCTATGGAAACCTGCAAGCGGAAGGGGTGAAATGAAGCATCTGATGTCTCTCAAAGCCTAGTAGCTTAGACACACACACACACACACACACACACACACACACACACACACACACACACACACACACACACACACACACAGACACACACACACACAAAGTATATACCACCTTTTCCTTACTCATCGTCCCCTAACTGATCCTTCGAACTTAAAACAATATAATAAAATGACAGGAATTGGAAAATTCACAACAATTGTATAAACATCCCAGAAGTGCCAGACTAATCACGGAAAACGGTAAAAAAAATAGCCAATATCTAAGTGGCCGTCCCACGGAGTTTGAACTCCGCACACAAGCTTCACACGTTAGTATGGAACCATTCATTTTGGTTAATAGACAAATTTTTAAAAGCTGGCTGCGCTGTAAGGTCTTTAAGATTCCGTACTTTTTGCATGGCTACGAAACATTCCATGTAGCATTCACGCGCTTTCTCTAGCGCTGTCATGTTCTTACATCTCTTCTGCTTTGTTTTACTAGAGTTAACACCCTTTCTGTTTTGTTACGGCACCAATGATGATGGACACTAATGATATATGCAATGATATGGTATTTGGAAAATGAATTTCAGCAAGATATTGTTCTTCTTCGAAAGGATTAAACATTGCCTTGCTTTGTGGGTAGAAGTGGGTCCAGGAGCCCAAGTTGTATGTGGAACTGGTGTAATTCTATAATCCTTCAGTGATAAGAGAAGAAATCAATGAATTATAATGACCACAGAAAAAATATGATCGGAAATGGGAAACCAATAACCAAGAGTATGTCGAAAATGGCGAATGGCCCATACAAAAAAAAATGTTTGAAATGAACGGGGTGTTTTAACCGATTCACACTCGCTTACCTTATACAGAGTTGATGGAGAATGAAGGGGACTTCTGAGGACGTTCCAGAAAGTTCAAAATATACATTTAATTTATAATGGAAATATATTAAATTAACGATTCTTTAATCAAGTTAAGACATCTTCTCCATTTACTTTGTACGTGGTAGAAAAAACTAAAGCGCAGATACAATTTACATTTGTGGTGAACAGTAAATCTACACCATAAGCTGTGTAACTAGTTTTAAGTCTCAGCGATGGAATCTTTAAAACGAAATATTACTTCATGAATGCACACAGAGATTTCCAAAAATGGAGACCAAAAGAGGACCTTATCGCTTTAGGTAGCAATAAAGCGAGACTCCTGGGACCATGAGTAAGTTATGAGAGGGTTAAAAAGGGAGGGGGGAGACCGTAATATATAGATAGGGTGACATTCTTTATGGCAGCGATTATGAGGGATTTAGGCCGGCTATATAGTGGTAAGCCACAAGTAAGGGGATTTAGCAAGTGTGCCAAGTTGCACCCGGAGTAAGTGTGCAACACAGCGCGGAAATTTACACACGGGGGATGGGGGCAGTCCTACAAATTAAACTCGTGAAGAGAGAGATTACATCACAGCCGCTACAAATTTTTGTTTTTGTTTTCTTTGCCTCTTTGTTTCATATAACTTCTGATAAACGGCCAGGAAACGTTCCATGTGACCTAGATACTTCAAAATTCAGAAACTTGTTCACAATATTGCATAGTTTATTCCGCGGTTTATTACTAAAAACGAACATGTGAAGTGGAAAATCAGATTTACTTCTACTTTATGCTCCTTGTTTCATTGTAGGTACAAACGAGATATAGACGGCTGAAGCGAGGGTTAAATTTTTGAAAAAGTGAGTCATTATCATTTTTATGACATGATATCAGTAATAGTCGCTGATAGGGCATTAAAAAACCCTTGACATGAATTCTTTCGGAACAGAAGTAAAGCCGGTGGTCCAAAGCCTGCTAATAGGACCTGTGAAAAAAATTAAGCGGTATATCAAACCCAAAATACACTGAGATACTGAGAACCAACCTTCATGAAGAGACTTCATAAATAAAAAACTCAATTTAATGTTACACAAAGGCCCACCTTTGTAACGTTGGTGGCAGCGTATCTGCCTCACGTTCAAGAGGTTCCGAGTTCGAATCTTAGTCGGGGTGAATTATCCGTATAGGGCTTTTTCCAGGGTCTTCCATATCCTAAAAGATAAATGTCAGGTAACTCTAAGCTATATAAACCCCGGGCTCATCTTAGCATTATTTCAATCATTTCATTCATCGTCCGATATGACAACGTTGGAGGACATAAACGTAAAACAGGTGATTCAATGACAAATATATTGAGTATTTCACAGCAATAGAAATGGTGGATTATGTTTATTTGAAGTAAATTCTGTGTGTAACGAGATCTAAATTTGTTTATTATTTATAGTTTATATATTTGTTTGTTTGTTTGCTTGCTTGTTTGTTTATTCGTTCCTTCCTTCCCTCCCGCTCTCCCTCCATCCCTCCCTACTTCCCTCCCTCCTTCCTTCCCTCCTTCCCTCCCTCCTTCCTTTCCTCCTTCCTTCCTTCTTTCCCTCCTTCCCTCCCTTCTTCCCTCCGTCCTTCCCTCTCTCCTTCCTTTCTTACATCACCGATACCGGTGTTAGGGGAAACGGATTCCACTAGCCCCGGAAAGTCGGGGTGAGAGAATCCGAAGCACTAACCTGATAGAGAAACCAGGTTTAAAGGGCCAGCCCAACCATGGGATGGGTGAGAGAGCGAAGTGGCTTCAGAATGAGGCGAAATAAGTGATAGGAAAGATGATGATCGAGCAATTGGTGGAATGATGGCGGGGGAAACCGGTAATCACGGAAAAAAATGGGTCCAAGCGCTATATTGTCCACCATAAATTTCACTCTGCGGTCACCTTGGATCGAAGCCCAGGTGAAGGTCGAGCGGTCTAACCATTCGGACACGGCGCGGCCACAGGTCTAAATTTATACTGGCGTAACTGAAGGGGATTTTAAAGGTTATTTGCAGGACGTTCAACAGATGCATTTTGTTACTCTTGTAAATATCTTCAACATATAGCGCTTTTTTTTTTCATTTAAGCTACATTTATTTGCCTTTACCTTGTTGCTACCTTGGCTTACATGACAACCTGGTCTTTTATTCTGCAAGGTAGTTCTTACCCTCCGTACCTCCTTGTTACTTAATTAGTCCCATCCCCCCCATCTTCCTTTCTTATATTCTTTGCACTTCTTACCAATTTTTCTTTTACTTTCTGTAAGAACTCATCAATACTTCTTACCTGCCTTTCATCCTTTCCCGTTAACATTTTTATAGTTACTATCCATTTCTCTACTTTTCCCATTTTTCCTCCCTTAAAGCCGTTCTTCTATAAAACCAAAAAATAACAAGTCAACTATACAGTAGTTTGGTGTGAATGTGTACCTGAGAAGTGGGTTCTTGTAAATCTTAGTTTCGTGTTCTGAGAAGACGCTACTTTTTTAGCTGTAAACTATTTACTAAATTGTGTAAATTAAACTATCTTAACGTTATTTTGCAATTACCGATCCTACGAACAAAATAATATAAATTTTAACGTGTGTGGTGTACAGTATTTTGGTCAACTCTAAAATGTATAAAATAATAATAATATATTGATTCCAGACCTATTTGCAGCTAAGAGAAATGGCGCCTAGCCTTATGTAACGATAATGTAGATGTTGTTTTGTTGATTCGCTAGCAACGTGTAAATAAAAAGGATAATTACCAGTGACTAGAATTGATACCAAAGTTGGTAACAATGCAAGGCCATACAAAGTTTAGCGCATAGTGCTTTAAATCATATGTAATTCATGTAACTTGTTCTAAAAGCCTACTTTTAATGTCAGCCGTCTATAGATATTTCTAACAACCAACTTTCGATACACCATTAAAGGAAGTCTTTCTGAATACAAAATGTGGAAGAGAATTTATTACATTCCTATCTACGTTTGTGTTATAATTATCTTTACTTACACGGTATTCGTGTAACACCAATGATCTTGACAAATGTAGAATCGCCAACGTTTTATTGTTCTATAAAAATAAGCAGAAATCAAATTTAGTTTCATGTCCTTTGGTTTCGCCGTCAGCTGCAAATGCAGACAGCGTCGGTATTAACAACCCTTCCTTATTCTCGACACACATAAAACTGGGTAAGGTCAACATTACGTGATATTTTTACGAGCTCATAAAATTCGCGTCGTGACTATGGTTTACTGTCTAGCCTTCAAGTTCCTGTAGCTTTGTCTACAATGTGGGATCTACGTGCCGTGTAATATGCTTGCGGCGTTAACGTGAAATGAGATAAAAGCTTCAGACAGTGAATAACCTTTCGCGAAAGATGTTGAGTGCCACACTTCAAACTGGCACGTGATATATTTATTTTAGAATTAGACTGATCACGCTACTAATGTGTTCACAACAAAAAGGTGAAGCCAGCTCCTATCACGTTGAAAAAGTATTCTGATTCCTCTAATTGGCTGAGGTTATATATGAAACGAAGCGGGGTGGCAACAAATTATATTCCAGTCAGTAAAGAATATGACCGAATCTTCGCCACGTGAAGTAAATCACGTAATAGGAGCTGGTTTCGTTTTGTTTTGTGAAGCAACTCTAATTATAAAGTTACTAAATTGTTATTTTGTTAATACTGAAGAATATTTACATGTTTTAAAAACCACAGAATTTACATTCTCTAATTCTGAATATTTCATCAAAGAATTTAAAAATTTTATTTTGTCTAATAACATTTTAATACATTTTCATATCGTATTTTATGAAGTCACCTTTGTTTTACCATTACTATTTGTTTTAATTAACATGAAATGGGGAACAAAATTGTATTTAATTAAACTCATTTAAGATATGTTCGACATCTCGGGAAGCAAGCCAGGTGAAAAGACGATTAGAAATTGACGTTTTGGGAGTGTAAATCTCTCCCAGGATATTTTAAGAAATTTTATAACTACAAAATGTATAGCTGGATATAAGCAGATAAGCCTACCGCCACAGCCTACATCCCGTTTACCAGCAATCTATCAGGCAGAATCAGCAGAATTCTCGCCAAATACATCAGGACCATCTACAAGCCACCTCAGAAGATTAAACATCTGCTGAGACCAGTGAAAGACAAACTGGACTTCCAAGTTCCGGGAGTGCACTGCATTCCCTCTGAATGTGGGACACCATATATAGGACAAACCGGAACGACTATCGCTAGAAGAATAAATGAGCATGAACGGGGCATTCGTTTAATGCAATCTGAGAAGTCTGAACTGGTGAAGCATTGCTTTGATAACGACCATAGAGACAATTTTCGGGAGACGACCATCTTGGAAAAATGCAACAGTTACTGGGAACGGAGATTTAAGGAGGCTTTGGCCATTTTCTCCGAGAGATGCACGCTTAATCGTGATGCTGGATTTCAGTTCAGCTCCTCTTGGAAAGCGGCTTTAAAAATGGAAATCCGTCGATTTAAGAGGTACAGATCTATACAGCTTGATAATCAAGTTAAGTAGCGACGTTTCTTTGACCCAATTAATTTTCTCTGCTCACGCCATCTCCTGACCCGGCATTTAATTTACTACAGTCTTTTGTTCAGATATGCGAGTATTGGTGGTATTTTGTCTTGTTAATATTTGTGTTATATCCAGCTATATATTTTGTGGATTTAACATTTGTTAAAATATCCTGATGATGGGAGAGATGCACACTCCCGAAACGTCAATTTCTAATCGTCTTTTCACCTGGCTTGCTTCCCGATAAGATCTTGAACATATTCGTCGCCAGGAAAGCTTCAGGTTTATTTTTCATTTCAGATATGTTTCTGCAACATGTATGTTTTAAATTTTAAACCTTACATCTTTATATTTTTTCAAAATATTCTTAAATACGAAATTAAAACATAGTGGTTTCTGAGAAAACAAAATTGTAGCTGGTTAAACGTATTTTAAGATATGTCTTTGCAATATGCACGTTTTAAAACTTTAACTTTTCTATTGTTTCAAAATATTTATAAATATAAGCTTAAAATAAATTGGTTGCAGTGAAACGTAAGGCGAAAATGTGAAAATTTCATCTGAATTTATTAGCTCTGAAAACTTCTTTGTAGATTTGATTTAAATAGCATTTCTTTTGAAATTGCTTTTGCTTTTCCCTAATTATTTTTGTGCACATAAGTACACCGACTTGTTTAATTGTAACAAATAGCAAACGTAAATTCAGGAGCTCTTTCACTGTTTTACAAGTGTTAAAAAACTTGTTCCAATTGTTTAAAAACTTTTAAGTAAACTCTTGGAGCATAACTTACTCTAAAATTAGTAAAATTTTCTGTTATTCGTTATCATGTCTTTTCTCATATAATAAATGATAAATAACCAAATGTAATTCCTACCTGCCTTGATTAATTATTAATATTAATATTGCGCGTTCGTTCTTGACGAATGACCTTCAGCGGAAATCTTTTATATTACAATAAGAAATAGCTCTTCTTTCCTCTGTTGCTTTCGTGCATACAGTAAGTAGTTCACAAAATGTTCGTGCGGTACGGATATACGCATGCAAATGTTTTAACGACTGCTAGTTAGTAACGTGGTTACGTGTTAGTTACAAACGTGGCAGTGCCTCCTACATTGTTAAAAATAGAAGGAAAAACTCTACATAGTCAAAGTGCGAGATTATTGCTAATATTTATGAGTGCATAAAGGGAGAAGCCAAACATATCAGAAGCATGTATGTAAACGCACATCTCACTGCAGACTGTACCTCTCTCTCGATACCAGCGTTCCCGCAAAACGTGATTAGTGACTCGCACCCAACTTTTCATATAAAATTTTCATTCGTCTATAACAAACACGCGACCTGTATCGCAGTTTTTACAGAATTCTGGCTGGAACCATTCTTGGCACAAATAATAATTGGGAAAGTACCCTTTTTCTATGCGTATAGCAAACCAATGTATGTATACACATACTAAATCACTTTCTATGATCGTCCTGTGATATTAAGACGTATTTTGCTTCCAGAATTGCCAGTGATACGAAATCCTTGACGCTACAAACACACTCAGCTCTTCCTGCACAAAGTGAATGCTCCCATGTAACCTTTGCTTTTCCACAGCATATAGCTAGCTATTGTTCCTAACGGAGCGGATCCAAACAGAACAATGAACACAGAGAATGTCTTGTTTTGCAGCACTACGTACACAACTGCGGCCTATGGAAGCAATCCGAACGTATTCATCAGGCTGGACTCAATGGGTCGAGCTGGGAGTGTAGGAAGTGGCAGTTACGCTACCATCGCCAGCTTCCACAAGATGCCCTTACCTCCGAGTAGTCGTCATGGAGGATCTCCGTCACCTTGCCCCTACGCTACGGCCCACATCGGGGGTAACGGCAGCACTACCTACATCACGTCAAACGGCAGCAACTACAGCCATCACATCTACTCCAAACCGGCGTCTACAACTTACTGTCCTTCTAGGGTATCCTACTACGCTTCTTCACAGCTTACTCATCTCTCTCAGGTAAGTGGCCTAGCCCTGCACATTTATAGCAGTTGCACACTGGTGGCAGTAACAAGGGCGAGACTGTGAGACAGTCAACTCTACTGGTGATTTATAGTATACCATACTGTTCTTAGTTCATAGTTCATTGATTTTCTGGCGTACCGGATTTGATTTTCTGGGTCATCTATGTTGTATTACTTAAATACAATCTCACGTTAAATTTTCAACTAGACTGTCATTTATTCATAAACCCATTCTTTGCAATTGCGACACTGCAGTTTAGTAAACGTGTTATTTCAGAACAATATTTTACAATAATAAAATTAATATACTTCTAATTGTTAAATTAATATTTGTGGCAGGATTTCTATGTTTGTAGTTAATTTCTCTCCATCTTAATCAGCCACCCGTTCAGGCGCAATTTGGTGTCGGATTTCTATGTTTGAGATGGGATGCACGTTGACTTTTCGAAGACCCACGTCGAGAAGCCAGTTATAACAGGGTTAATTAATTGTATTTTGAGTTGTTTCTTGATGATTGTGTCTGATTAAATAAGAGTCATGAGAACCTTGGTTTCAGGCATGGTTCGTAATAAAGTTTCGGAGAAGTCAAATTTTGTAACAATTTAATTGGATTATCTGAATTACACTTTACTTGAACTTCCTTTCCCAGTCACTTTCAGGATACTTCCAACATATCGATAAATTCTTACTTTGTTATATTTTTAAAAAGTTCCAATTATTACATAGATGTTCTTGATCCTGCTCCACTATTCATCACATTCTCCATTACAAAACATCTCTACCAAGATTATTGATTTTTCGTAACTATCGTTATTCCTATCTAAATTTTGTGATTGGCCGATTTGATTCCACGTCACAACATTACGTCATACAATTATTACTACGGCCAATCTTAAAATTACATATATTTTTACGTATTTAAATAACTAAATAGATTTACGTAATCATCCTCCTTTATAAATCTATAAACTTTTCATAACTCCTCCAAACATAACCCAAAACAATTGTTACATATTTAAGTAAGATTATATTCCATAAAATATCAAGAAAATGCGAATATTTTATTACTTACCCATGCGTTTTTTGTTTTGCAGAAATTTAATTCTTTTGAATTTTATTTGAGGCTTAAGTTATTTGTCAGCACTAAGTAACTTAGTAACAAAGTTAGTGTCAATATATTCAAGTGAAACACGGGTACTGAATAGACAAAAGGTCAGGAGTACAGGAAACATTTTACAAGTTCTGTTATAGGTGAAAAAGCTGACATACTAGAACACTACTAGAAGAGCATATAGTAGAGGGAATAGGAAATATAAATAATATGCACTAAAACTACCTCAAAACTTAAATAACATATGCTAAGAACACATCCTTCAAGATTTTGTAAGCAAGCATTGCTTTACAAATCATTTGGAAACATAGAAACTGAAAGACCTCGGAGAAATAGAGGAATCAATTGGAAAATTGTATCCTGTAATAACGGTGATAATAGTAATAAAATAATAAAATAACAATAATCGATTATTGCGGGTTCGATTCCTAGCAGGGAAGTGTGAATTATCTAGCTCAACCTTATTCCCTATCACCTCCAGGGTCATGAAGTATGAAGGTGTGAGTGATCCACTGTACAAAAGACACAAAACCCACCGCAAATCCCTATAGAACAATATGTTCCAGAGGAAAGACCGCGGATGTGAACCTTGAAGTTAAAATAACGAAAAATTAACAAACCTTTCCTGTCTCTAAGATATAATACCCTGGATGAGAGTGTGTAGTGTTTAAACGCCCGCTTTTACTACATATGGCACCGCAGGCGATGACACTGATGATACATGAGATGAAGATGGAGCATCGGTGGAATGAGATGGCGGGGGAAACCGGAGGACCCGTAGAAAACCCGCCCCAGTGCCGTGTTGTCCACCACAAATATCACTTTGCGATCGCCTGGGATCGAACCCGGGCCGTCTTGGTCTCTGCATGAGAGATCCCAAGTTTGATTCCCTAAGGGATTCAAATTAACCTATATCGGAAACACCTATGTGAGAGTGAGGTTAAACTTATAATAGTAAAAAATCCAATTTGCCAAGTAATAATAGCATCATTTGCTTTCTAGCTAAAGGCCCCGATATTGCCACAATATTACAGGGTACTTTGCAAATGAAACAAAAAATACATAAACTTAGTTACAATTTTCTGGTAGCGTGCATATTCTATTAAAAATTCTATTCCGAGAGGTTTAAGTCATTTCTCGAGCTTCAGTTACTCAACAGTTATTTTACAGCTCCCTGTTCACAAAGGGCATTACAGGAAATGACTTCGTGAGTAGCTCTGGAAACGTACTAGAGGAAATGAGGGGCTTGCTGTAAGTGAGAATCGGTTTGCAAATGCCCTCTTTTGTTTATAGGGTCAGTTTCCTAAGCGAGGTAAAGAAAAGAAACAGCGAGTTATATATATTAAGTGATAAAATAGAGCTAGTTCAAGTAACAACTACTTATTTAAATAAGATATGCTTGAAAGATACCAGAATACATTTCTTATATTTCTCCAAGGGAATTATTTATGAGAATATCGTGCATGAACTTCAAAGTTGGGAATGTTTCAGATGAAATATGGAAAACCTGATTAGAAAATCTTAAATATGATAAATGCGGAATACTATCATATTAGCCACATAAGTTTGTCCAATAACCTACATATTGTTTTAGGTATTGGAATAAAAATTCTAAACTCTTTATATCAGTAACGCAGAGAGATAAATTCACGTGGTGTAGCTGGTAGTTTGCTATACATTCAAGAAGTTCTGAGTTTGAATCTAGATAGGGTGAATTATCTAGATAAGGTTTCTCAGGGGTTTCCGTTCATCCTGAAAGATGAATGTCGGCTAACTCAAGTTCTATGGATCTTGAACTCAGTTGATCATCATTTCAACTAATTGATTCATCGTCAGGTATGACTTAAAGTTGGGGAAGTCTGACGTTCCAAAATGTTTCAGTGCTGTTTGGGGCAATATATAATATTTATTTTAGTCAGTCAGTCATTAGGGATATCCAAGTGCAAGTACATGTGGTTATAAAGAGCAAATAATAGAATTCACAATAATTTCATAAAAGACATGTTGAAAGTGTTTCTTCTTCGTTCAAGTATAAAGAAGGATTTTAATCTGCAGTACGTTGTGATGCCATTTGAAGAAAGATTTTAACCTGTTGCACGTTGTGCTTGTCAGTTGGATGATGTTATAATTTTGTTTCTAAGTTGATGTAATTTTTGCTGGATGTAAAGATTTATGGTGTAATCGATTTAGGAATTACTTAAACTTCAGCACGAAGATTCTCCCCACAGAGCGTTGGCTCCGATCAATGTCCTCTTCCAAATCAAGTTAATACTTCTAAAATAAAATAACTGTAATCCTTATTTTCTTTTTGTTATATTCTGAATTCAGTTATTGAACTTTGACAAAAAATATATAACATAAATAAAGTTTAAATCCCCCAAATACAATTATTTTCTCAAATTACGCGCTCCAGTTCACAAATGTCCATCTTCTAGGGTGGCCATATTTAATCTGAACGCGTCCTTTTACGAAGATTCTTGATTTTTCTCCACATAGCAACCGTACGCTTACTTATATTTACTTCACTCGTAACTACGTATATACACATTTTGTTTATTCTTAAACTCATTTCCTAAACTTAATATGAACATTATAATATGTTATGTTCGACCATGCCAAACTTCAGTGTATATACGACTGGTATCAGTCCTTTAATAGGCCTATTAAAATACACCTGCTCATTAAAGTATTGGTATTCGACCAATCAGTATTGGCAACGTAGCTTTGTGAAAATGGAAGTAACGATTATTCTCGTTCCGATCGAAAACGTTACTTGCGCCAGTTTATAAAAAAGTCAAAACATCTAACACTAGTAACAGTGACATGGAACCTACAGCCCCAAAAATTACGGAAAAAACAGTCAGTGTTACCAATAACTTGTTGCCACAAAAGTAAAAAAAGATGTACGAGAAATTCTATTCATAGTTCATGGATTGGAGAGTATAATGGTATAAATTCTTATCAGAAATTGTATTCCTAGTGTATTTCGACGAATTGTCTCAAAATATGAAATCATCGACCTTGTGGTCTCACTATTCTATTTTGAAATCAACACTCAACATTAGGTACCAAATTGACTTATCTAAATACTCAAATAAGTAACCTATATTTGAAATAAAGTCAGTTTTGTTTATATTATCATTAGCATTAATTGCAAAGTTTGTCTATACTTTCTTTTATGTTAAACTGTGTCACCCGTTAACAGCTGTTTATAGGGAAGTAATCAAAATTTCTGCGTCTGCGTACTACGCACTACGTCTGACTTTACGATTGTAACAAATCACTCAAACCAGAAATGAAACCTTTAATTTAGATACATTATTGAGCATAAAAAGTCCTATGAAACTTGACTATAATGGCAATTAAAAACGCTCGTATTATAATTATTAACCTCGGTTAGCTTCGCTCGCTTGGTTAATAATAATACTGTCCCCAGGCATTGTTTCCTGCCAGCCCGTGCCTATGCGACACTGAAAGAGAGAGAAACGGACAGTGAAAGAGACAGATAGCGACCAAGCCACGCCCAAGGAGCCGACTAGCGTTAAGTCTTTCCGAGAGGGAATGAGACGGAGATAGTATGGAATAGTCGGCAACTTTCGTGAAAAAATTGCTCGGGTGCAAATATGGGACAAGGACGTCAAAGAAGTACGCCTCCCCTCCCCATACCTCACTCTGATTAGTAGTTTCCTCCGGGATCGTACCTTCAGGGTACGGGTTGAGGGTAAACTCACCTCCGTCAGACCTATAGCGGCTGGAGTTCCGGAAGGCAGATTACTGTCGCCGTTGCTCTTTGGTACCTACATATCTGACCTCCCAAAAGAATCTTGCACTGTCCAGTGTCAATATGCTGACGACGTCCTCGTGTTGGCACAGAATAAGAACGTCCGCTACTGCCTCCCACCACTGCAGCGATCACTTTGGGCCATCGGCACGTGGAGTGAAAAGTGGAGGATGGCCATTAGCTCACAGAAGAGCTCTGCCCTTCTGCTGGGCCAGGTTATCCGCTGGCGCCCGGAAGGAAACCTGCGGTTGAGGCGGAGAAGAATCCCTTGGGTTCGATTCGCGAAATATCTGAGGGTCCGACTGGACCGCAGCCACACCTACACTCCGTGTCCGTGAAAAATTCAGCCTCGGCCATGCTGCGCTCAAGCTGTTGTATCCCATATTCCGATCTACCATGGCCATTCGCCTTAAGCTACGGGCGTATCGTGCGATCATTCAGCCACTGGTCCTTTACGGATGCGAGGTCTGGAGTTCGGTGGCTCGTACCACCATCCGTAGACTGCCCGTGTAGAACAGGGCACTCAGGATGATTTGTGATACCAAACGTACGTTTCCATCTCACATCCTACACTCCCATTCCGGCATACCTTACGTTGAGGACGTTGTGCGTGATCGTTCGCGCACATTGTATACCAAAATCACACCTCACCCCAACCCCCAACTGGGTCAATATAACAACCGTGCTCCCAGAAGGAGAAAAAGCTATTGCCTCCCTAAGGATGCCTTGGGTGGTGAGTTGAGCCTCTCACCCCTTCACCGCCAAACTCCGCCTAACCTGGCCATATTGGGTCTAGATACGACTCGACGGGTGACTACCGCCAGTCAAATCCGTCCCGCTTGACCAGAGCAAGGCCAAATCCTAACAGTTCCTCTTTTCCCGTCTGACCTCTCGCTTCTGGCCCCGCCGCACTGGAGGCACCCTGCAAGCAGGCCGCTCCTCCATTCTGGACGCTCATCCCGGAACCTGAAGCACTAGCAGAGGTCAACCAGCTCTATCATCAGACATCGACATAAAAGCTTACATTTTCCGACAAAACCTATAAGACTGCATGGGTAAATCCGCACAGCGGATAGGTATCCACCTCCTGGGAGCACCCGGAAGACCTGTACTCGCTCATGGCTCATGCTTGTCAGTCATGCAACGGAGCTTTCTAGGAATGAACGAAGTTGCAGTTGTCTATGGACTTTTGAATTGGGTCGTGAAGAGAGTCGCTAGTCAGATGTCTATTGTGTGTGTAGACATTTGAACTGCACCGACTTGCAAGTTGAGAACTGATAATCGTGTAGTGATTTGAAAGTGAATTCTTTTGTTTGTTACGTGTGGTGAAGCCACGAGAGACTGTGTTGATATATGTTAGGTCATCCTGCTACTGTCAGGGCTGCACAAAACGTCTTTCTACTGAAATAGAGCCTGTTGAATTTTTACAAACTAGACTTTTAATTCTACGATCTCACAAAGACACAATACTCGCGTTTTAATTACTATCAATATGGTCTCGTTGCATAATATTCTATTTAAACATTGTTTAAAGATTCTTCAACTTAATATTAATAAACAAATAGGCAAAATTGTTTTTTTTTTTTTTTGGATTATTTTTAAAACAGCGGTTACAAGTTTTAAAACCTAACCGTGCAATATCGACGTAGCCAAATAATATCACTATTATAAATAAAGTTATCTTATTATTGTTGTTTCAGTAGCTCATCATCTCTCTTACCAAAATATAACAAACAAGCCAGAGATGGAAGTATGCTGATGTAAATATTGAAACTGCGCCCGTCCCTTGGGCGAATTTCCGAGCACAACGGAACGAAAACTGCCGTCACCGGAACAGTTTATAGACACCGCAACAAGCATACCACATGTAATTAGTTGAGACCTCAAATTTACTATTACTACACTCATCCGTGTGACATGGGAGAAGAGCAAAGGCTTGTCCTACGAATTTATGTCAACTATGAAACAAGGCGTGGTTTGTAAACCAGCAGCACGTAATTTACATGTTTTGTAACGCCTGCTTGTTCTACTTTCGGTCCAAGTATTGTGAGATCGGATTGTGGAAAGGCTGCTTTAAACAACTGAAGTTAAAAGTTTCCTTTATCCGATAAATAAAATAGTAAAAGCCCGCCTCGGTAGCGTGGTGGAAGCATGTCTGCCTCACGTTCAACAGTTCTCGAGTTCGAATCTCGGCCAGGATGAGTTACCTGGAAAAGGTTTTTCCGGGGTTTTCCCTTATCCTGAAAGACGAATGTTAGGTAACTGTAAGCTCCATGGACCCTCGACCCATTTGAGCATAATTTCACCCATTCCATGCATCGTCCGATATGACTTAAAAGGTTAAAGAACGTCAATTACAAAAAAAGAAAAAAAAAAGATGGTAATCGGAAAAGCTTTGGCCTTCTGATGTTCCGTTTCCTTTTAACTTTGTAATTTAATATTTCTTGGGATATCGTTCCTCATTCATCCATTTACGTATTCTAGTAACTTTTGTCGTTATGAACTACCTCTTCATTTGTGTTAAAGATCTGTAATTGATTTGTCATATCATCATTCTTTATTCTGTCTTCTTTAGTCCCAAAACCGATATTAAAAATCTCATTTTCTTTAGACAAAGATTTTATATCTCACATGTAATCGTGTCTGTTAAATACTAAATATACTGTTTAAGTTGAGCAGTCCCAAAGATAGCACACAAAGATATTTCAAGAACAAACCCATCAATAACAACTTATAATTTTGCACAGAAGTATTTCAGTTATGATTTTCTCAAAAGCGGTTCTAAATAATTAAAATACCACAAGCTTAAGATCTGCACAACAAATAAATTATGTACCTTGAATTTTCTGCAAATACTCTGTGAAGTGTCGCATTTATAAACAACTATTAAATCGACGAAATCTTACTTCATATCAGAGCAGACTTCATTAAACACACAAATAATTTTTGTGCCTATCATTATTTTAGAGATATACCCAATTTTGGCTTTGGATTATTAAATACTTAAACTTTTTAAAGTAGTTTTTTAAAGTGCATGCTATTTAAAAAGTATCACATGCTAACAGCTTTTCAAACCAAAATATTTGTTGCTACTTATTCTAGTGGGCAGTTATTGTACTCTTAACTGATCAAAATGTTAATTCTTTCTATTTTGATAACCCTGAAAATGTTTGGATATCAATTACGTTGAATTAGTGTAGTTAACTTAAAAAACTGCGAGTTAGTTGGAATATTTAATGCTGTGCCGGCATGTAGTCATGGTAGCTCAGTTGGTTAAAGCAACCCCATATAGAGGAACGATCTGTTCTTCAAATGACATTGAATTTTTAAGTCTTATTCTGCCTTTTAATCCTTTTTATATAAATTATTTGGAGATTAATTTATGTAGCATGTAAACTTTCAAAAGCTAACTAAGAAATTGTAATAAATCTTGCCATAGAAAACCTTTCTTCTTTTTCTTCTTCTCTTTATGTTAGGCGTATCTCCTGTACTATGAATGAATCAAACCCTCTTTCCATCTTTTTCTCGGTCGTCTTGGACTTCTTTTTCCTTCCGGATTACTATCTCTTACTATTTTTACCATACATTCGTCAGACATCCCGGATACATGTGCATTCCACTCCTGCTTTCTGCTTTTACCCCGCAGTCACAGGTTGGGTCTCACACAAGTCCCTAATCTCTTCATTTCTTACTCTGCATACTTCCAGTTATTCTCCTTAGCACCTTCATTTGAGTTGTTTCCATCATTCATCGTGTTCTTCTGGTCTCTGTCCTTGTTTCCAAGGCGTACGTCATTTCTAGTCGAACTACTGCTTCATAAATTTTGGCTTGTCTTTCTTTTCTCGTATATTTATTTCTCCATACTAATTCATTAACACATCTAGATATTTTTGTTGCTTTTGCGAATTGATGATTAATTTCTCAGGTCAAATTTTCCTCGCTGTTAATATTAACACCCAAATAATTGAAATGCATAATCTGTTCTACCATTTTGTTTTCAAATTCTAATTTGCATCTCAACGGTTAACACTTTTGTTCATATTAAACTTCTGACATTTATTATGGAATTCGTTATCCTCCGTTTCTGCCAGATGTAAGACGATCTGCTTAATATACCATACTAATTTTTGTCTCCCACACTATATGGAAATTCATGTTTCATTGTTTAATTATCACATCTATAACAATGCTGAACAGGAATGGACTTAGGGAATCGCCTTGTTTTACAGCTCTTTTTATTGGAATTTTGTGTTAGTTGACTTGGATTTTTATTTGGCTAAAAATATTAAAATATACATTTTTTATTAATTCAATAATTCCATTTGGCACATTATCGTCTAACAATGAATAAAGACGGGTATAGAAACTTCTAAGGAAAGATATAGAATACACGTTTAGAAAAAATAAACCAGTTATAGGCTTTATATTACCCCATTATCGTTAATATCGTGAATAAACCGAGTGGAACATGGCTGGAACCTTTCAGTTTAGTTTGATCACATGTATTCAGATTCTTGTAGGCAATAAAAGTCTCATCATGGCTTTAGGGGAAGGCAGAGAGACGGGGAAGTAAGGGCGCCTTGAAGTACAAGATAAAAGGGCCCGGGAAAGCAATTGGAACTGCGGAAACCAAAAACCCGAGGTGGCCCGGAAGTGCCCTCAGAAGCTTCTAGATCGAATTGCTCGCTTGAGTTGCGCCTTTGTTTGCAGCAAGTATGTGCAGCAGATTGATCATTCCTGGACCTATACTCTTCACTCACCTTCCCTTTCCTCTCTTTCTAGTAAATCCTTTGCACGGGGGAAATGTTTGGTTCCAAATTCTACGGCACGGGACGAAAACAAACAAAAGGTAGTAGTGAAATAAAACCAGCCTTCTGCTTTCCAAAGCCTCCTATACGAACGACGACTCGCTGTAAAGCTGAAATCCAAAGCCTCTCTCCATGTGAGTATGTATGCAACAGAAACAACGCCTGTATTTTAATCAAACTCCAAGGAGAGTCCTCAAGAGTTACACACTCGCTGGTCTTTCGTGTTGGTTTTATCAAGGAAATCACATTTACTCTATACTATTCACAAGTTTTCACACTCATAACGAACTGTTCACAGAACAGCTAACATATCGAACGAGATTCATTTACTTACTTCGGATAGTGATCTCTAATTTCCTTTAAGATGGATATACAGGTGGCTAAAGAGTTAGTCACTGTTTTAAGAAATGCTCACTATATTGTCCTAATTGCACGCGCATAAACATTTTAAACAATAAAACAGCTACATAGGTATGTTTATACGTGGCTTATGACGCAATGTTGTTCATGTAGTTTATGGTCAAGTCCACTTGTCTAGTTTTAAGAAAAAGTGGAGGTCAGGTTAGTCAGCTATCATCTAATTCACTAGCTTTACCGGCAATCTACTGGTGAAAGCAGAGATCTTACCCCACCATCTTAACTCACCATTGATTTGCGTGACGTCACTCGCGTGCATCCGAGCAAGGTCACGCGCCACCTCTAAAAATAACTTTGTACTTCTCATTTAGGAAAGCTATATTTATAGAAAATTTTCAACCAAAAACACTGAATACGTCGAAAATGACGAACTCCTGTATATACTTTATCTCAGGCTAGTTTAATCCTGCTGTAAACAACAAGGCGGAGCTGACTCAACTCACCACATGTTAGACGCTACATGCACATACATAAGTTTTGCAACACTAGGTGAAAAAAATAATAATGAACTTTATCGCGTATAGCACTTTTCGTAAAATAGTCGTATTTCTCCACGCGCTGTTTGCATTTATGTGATTTTCCCGGTGTTCTTAGAGTTCCGGATGCTTTCTGTTCCATTCTAACACTACGCACAGTACTGGGGAAACACCAAGGAGATCACCAGTTTCTTTCTCAATGTTTTTATAGACAATGCCGGTTTTTTCTTTCTTTTTTTTTTTCTTTAAACACCGCGAAACAATGCGCGGTCATTCGCCTCTCGCCACGTTATAAATGTTTGCCTCGATTGTGTTTAATTTCGCTGGAGTACCGGCCTGCTCCATGATGAAAAGATTACTGATTTTAAATTGCATATACAAAAGTTTTGGGCTTGTGACGTACTCGAGATGTACAGAAAATACATTAAACATCAGTAGCAACTCCACACTATAAACAATAAAATCTTATAATCAGCGTTCAGCTCGATACAGACGTCGTTGCGAGAGACCTGCCTGGTATAGGAATGCAAAAATATTAATGGCAGTGTCCTTTAGTAATTGTTAAATAAAATGCAGCTTAATTTAACAATAATGACTTAACAGTATAACAACGCAATAGTATATTGCATACTAAACATTATAAATGATACTTATCAGGTGGAGAATGGATATTGGGAATTTGAGGTCCGCGCGGCCGAGGATTCCTAAGCATTCGAGATCTGATGGAGTAACCTACAGTTCGTGGTTAGCCAATCACTTTTTGCAACACTTGAAAAAACTGTAAAAAGTAATATTACATCAAACTTTATTTGCCACATTTTATTGGATGTTAAGAAAAAATAATGAATTAAAATGTCAACAAATGAAAAGCTACATCTATGGGGAAAGCCTTCTTATTCATTCTTTTGTTAATGAATTAATCAGTAACACATGTCTTGGTTGTTAGGTTATTTATGTAGCTGAATTGAAACTTTCGATTTTCGATGGTTGTTATAAAGAAGTAAAAATGTATAAAAATACGTGAAATTACTATTCAAGAAGCTGCGGATCTAGGATGTTCATCACTTTTACCAGCAAAGTCAAAGAAAAGGTTTGCTGAAGCTTACAAAGTTTACCGACTCTGGTGCATTGATATAAACTATAATAGCTATTCCAGTGAGACTGTTTTATTGGCATATTTTCACGAGAAAAGTAAAAAATATGCAGCGAACTTATGCTGCATAATGTTGGTATTTCCATACATGCGGGATTGAAGGTTATATGCTGTTGGGTATTACGTCCTTTCCTACTGGTACTGTAAATATGCATGACCAGTAAAACTATACCGGGCCGTCCTTACTTTATGTGGAGATGTAGACAAAGCGGGAAAATGTATCACTCCGCCGACGACTGTGATTGAAGGGGGAATTCGCGCTATTTGTGGCAAACGCGCGCCATACTTCTACGCAAAGTTACTTATTCATTTTCCATGTTTTGAGTAGCTTATGTGGTAGCACACGTTAACATTAAATGCACAGGTGTGTGTACTGTGTAATATATTTTTCCTTTTGTACGCCAAAAAGTGACTGAATACTTACAACAGTTACTCAAATATTTGATTTCTTCATAACAACCTCACCTCGTTTGTAAATTAAACGTGTATTTCTGCAGAATAACAATGCTAAATAACTGCGTGTAGTGTCTTTGTCAATGACTTAAAAGTTCTACTGGCATGCAACTGAAAAAAGAATACTTTACGTACCTTATTGGAATGTGACAATGGACGGATTCCTTAAAACGTTTTCCATTTCTGATTATTTTCCTTTAATAATACTGGGGAACAAAAAAAAAAATTATTTTCATATACCCGAATCAAAATAGGCAAATTCTTATGTAAACTGATCTGCTGATTCCAAAAATGCCCCTCAAAATGTTGTATCACGTAACGTTTTTAGGTATTCATAATTTTTTTATGAAAACGTACAGAAATGCGATGTGATAACTCATATTTGATTAATTGAAAATAATAGGTATTTTATTGCCAAATAACATTGAAAATAATAATAACTATTATTAATTATTATTGAAATAAATAAACACAAGATAATGATGAAAACCGTATACCTGAATTGTCTCATAAGTGTTTCACTGTTGATTTTTTTTTTTTTTTTTTTTTTTTTTTTTGTATTGACATGTACTCTCCCTTTTGAGAAACCAACAATAGTCTCCAAACATGGCTGAATCCCAGCGACCCTAGTAACGTCTTTCCATCTCAGAAAAGTCTTGGTGAAAACGCTCACCTTGCTCATCACTTACAGCTCCTATGTTTGTATGGAAACTATCAAGGTGAGAGAGCACAAAGTGGATTTTAAGTGACATACGGCAACCCATTTCTATGTAGCTCCTTAATAGTTCTGAGACTAAAGTTTCACAATTTTCTTCTTTGTTATTGCCCAAGAAGCCTTCCACCACTGATTTAAATGATTTCCATGCTGCCAGTTCAACACGTTTAAGCTTTGATTCAAAAACACTGTCTTTAAGAAGTAGTCTTATTTGAGGACCGACAAATATACCTTCCTTCAATTTAGATTCACTTATTTTGGGAAAGATATTTCTTAAATACTCAAATGCACTTCCACTTTTGTCCAAACCTTTAACAAAATTTTGCATTAACCCGGGCTTTATGTGAAGTGGGGGGAGGAGAACTTTGTTTGGGTCTACTAGTGGCACATGCTTAACACTGCTTGCTCCAGGGGTCTAATCGTCCCTTTCTCCCCACTCTTTCACTATAAAATGCTTGTGAGTTGCCCTATTGTCCTATAAGCACAAAAAACAGCAATATTTTGTGAAACCTTCCTGCAGTCCCGTTAGCAATGCAACTACCTTGACGCCACTATAAATTTCCCAACCATGGTTTTGATAACTAATAGCATCTAAAATGATGGACATGGAATCGTATGTGTCCTTCATTCCTATGGCATGAAATAAAGGTATTGAAGGTAGTAAATTGCTATTATGAAGCAACACTGCCTTTAAGCTGCATCAGTAGTTTATGTCAACTTTATTTATTTTGAGTTGGCACACCCATGTAAATACAATTTTTATAGTAGACTATAAAATTTGTTCTAGTTATTTCGAACAGTATTCATATTCTTTAATAATAAAATGGCTATTATTTTAAATGAAGTCAATATGAGTTGGTATCATACCTCATTTCTGTAATTTCATATGAAAGAATAAGAATATCTCAAAAACGTTACGTGATACAGCATTTTCAGAGGCATTTTTGGAATCAGCGAGTCATTTTGCATAAGTATTAGCCTATTTTGTTTCGGGTACAAGAAACCTGTTTCCTAGTGTAATTCCTTCGCCACAACAATATATCTTCACACTCAACAATTGCATTTTTGCTGTTTCTGTTCACAAATTCAAAACCTAGGTCGCAAGAAATGGTTGGAAGCTCGTTTTGTAAAGTTAGACAATTCGGGATTATTGTTTACTGCTTGAAGCACTTTTGTAATTGTGGTGACTCGTTTCTTTCAAAGAAGCTATGAACCTTGCGACTTTTAACAAATTCGTCATATTCACCTTTCACAACTGACTTCCTACATTTCCGATGTTTCCTGAAGTAGAAAGCTGGCTCGTTTTCACCATCTCACTTCAGGCTGCAGTAATATTTGGCACGTAAACTGGTTAGTTGTGCTAATAAATCAACAACGTCCTAAATTTCTAAGGTTTGGTATTTTTTACACAATTTGCAAAACACGTTCAATATAATTTGTTTTTCACCACTTTTTAATGGTTTCCGTTTGTAATGTTTACATATTGCACGGAAGCAGCCATGTTGTACAACTGACTCCCCACCTTCTCTCTAAACTGCACAAGTGTGGCGTGTCCTATAATTAATAAATGCAAATTGCACTTATATTTACCAAATAAAATACTAATTAATTACTGTTTCACTGTTGAATTTGTAATAATGTGAAGTTGTTTATATATTTTGTATTCGATATAAAGTCTTCAAAAATGGCATTCGAACTCTATTTTTCATCCGCAGAGAGATAAAAGACTAAACAGCCAATGATGTATACGTATACATGCTTTTGTTTATATCAGTATACAAACTAAGGACGGACCCGGTATAGGACTAAGTATTAATGAACTGTTGCATCTTTGTTGCCATGGCCATTGACAAATGAATTATAAATTTAGCTTACACAACCAAATACGTCTGTTATTTTTTAAGAAAGCATATTTTCTAAAAGAAGTTCTATGTAAATAATAGTTTGAAGTTGAAGTATTTTTTAAACCTTTAATTTGGATTCTTATAAGATGCTGAACTTAAATACCACATTTAGTATTTAAGCTGCATACTCACACAAAGAGAGAGAAATGGTGATTTTTCTGGCATGGGTTTCAGGAGTTTTTAAAGCATATGAGGGAAATTCCTCTCGAATTTTTGGAACAAAAACATTAGATACTTTGCGACATTGATGCATTCTCCAAGAGAGATTAACTTTACATAAATAGGAAATTAGAAAGCAAACTGGGAAGAGTTTTATGCTGACCACGTCATTCTTCGTAAATCTCGGCGATTCCTGTCGCGTGCGACTGCGGCTAGTGTGTACGTATGTAACCCCTGTTTGGATGCATTATCTCTTTGTTTACCTTTTGTGTTTAACCGGACGGGTCCCCTAATGGTGAATTTTCAATGTGTTGTATAAACGTATATCAATGTCATCTATATTCAAACTCGAGCAACAATATTTGACTTTAACGATACCTGTTTTGTTTTGACAAGCATAACTGTGCAGCGATCTGATGCGACGGGTTCCATATTTTCACTAGCGCTTTCTATATCCTTGTAAATTTATCGGGTAATGTAACAAGACAATCATAACAATAACATTTTTGGGGAATACTGGAGTGGAACTATACGATTTCCTTTCCTTCATTCCTTTCATTATATTTCCTTCTCCTGTTTTGGAGTGTTTTAAGTTCCGTATTGCCTAGCGGTGCTCCAAGGTTCATCATTCTCTCTGACCAGCTCCAGTAATTGGATAAGTCTACGACCAAGCAGCTTTTGGGAACTTCTGGGGCTCTCTTTGGCCACAATCATTTGAGTGCTCATCTGAGTATCGTTTCACCCATTTCAATCACTGTCTGATATGACTTAACGCTGGAGGACGTGAATTACAAATATGTATATTCTGCTTCCCCCTTTATTGCAAGATTGAGTGGGAAATTTATGGAACTTTGCCAGGATTCTTTGAGATATTTTCCGTTAAATTCCATATCAACTGACAAGCTAGACTATGAACCACAAGATTACGTTTACGAATGGCCTCTGATGTACCCTCAGCCATAATAAGTTGCATTAGCTTGGCACCCGTAAGAAACAAATGCTAAGAAGCGAGAGCATCACCATGGATCGTGTAAGGAAGATTAATAATCTCAAGTGATAATTTCTGTTTATGCAAGCACTACCACACGTCACCAACGTCACCAACATCACCAACGATTTCCCCCATCCCTCAAACACACAGGGCTTGGTCCCGTACAGTAATGCTTTCCAGATCTCGTCACGAGTGTTTACGCATATCAACTAAAGAGGAAATGGTGGTTTTCTGCTATGTAAGACTGACAGGTTTCAAAACCTGAACGTTTAGTGCTCCTTTAAAACTATGAGCTGATATTATGGATATTATATATAAACAATCAACTCTAGGAAATACCAGGTACGTTCAAGTTATAGGATTTCCTATTTTTTCTCACAAAGTAATCACAAGAAAAATGTGAAACTAGTGTCAGTTCTCAATGTAATTTCCCTCTAGCTACACACATATTTCACAATGTCGACGCCATGATTCCATGGTAGCTGCGAACGCTTCTTTAGGAGTATGTTTTGACTACTGGAAAATCACTGAGGTAATAGCGACTACGGAAAGTGTCTCTCATCGTGGGAAACAATTGAAAGTTGCTAGGAGCCAGGTGAAGTGAGTAGGGAGCATGAACAATCACTTCTAAACTGTTTTCACGAAGAAACTCTACCTTTGCGTTCGCCCCATGCGGTGGTGCATTGTCTTGATGATAGGGCACGCGTCCAACCTTTTCCGCCCGTTTTTCACGCAATACTGGAAGGAGAATATTCTTCAAAACATTTTGGTAGGATGCAGCTGTCACCGTAGTACCTGTTGGAATGTAATGAGTAAGGATTACAACACTGCTGTCCCAGAAGATGGCCACCATCATTTTGTGAGCAATGGCACTCACCCGAAAATGTTTTGGTGGCGGTGAGTCTGTATGCTTCCATTGAGCTGACTGGCGCTTCGCTTCGGGGTTGAAAAAGCGCAACCACGTCTCATCCATTGTCACAATCGATTGAAAGAAAGTTCCATTCATGCCGTCATCACGCATCAACATCGCCTGAAAATTTGTCATGCCCGCAGCCGTGTGATCATTCGTCAGCATTCGTGGCACCCACCTGGAAGATACGTTACGCATTTTCGGACCTTCATGCAGGATTGTGTGCATATATTCCACAGAAATGCCAATTTTTGAGGCGATGTCTACAACACTCAATCGGCGATCCTCCAAAACAACGTTCTGCACTCGCTGGATCATGTCGTCAGACCGACTGTTGCGAGGTCGTGACTGTCTTGGTTTGTCAGATGATGTTCTGTCTTCATAGAACTGTCACATCCAGGAACGCACATTAGACACATCCATAGTACCATCACCACATGCCTCACTCAACTGACGATGAACTTCAATAGGTGTCACACTACGAAAATGGAGAAAACGAATGATTAAACGCTGTTCTTGCAATGAAAATGTCGCCACTTCAAGTATCAAAAACAGTTCTAACTCTCGTCGCTGCCACCATATTTCTATGCACTGTACAGTGCTGCCATCTGTCACACACTCACAAAGAGTCCACGTGTGCTTAAAAAAATAGAAGTTCCTGTCTGATCCCAGTAATGTTATATATAACATTACTAAATTATAATTTTTTGTATTAAAATACATCGCAATTCTACTTCCCTATGCTCTCCATAAGAGTCGTGATGGGTAAAATAGCTCACGAAAGTGTTAAGGTAGGTCTTCTGAATAGGAGGCTGGTGCACATGTGTTTTCCATTACACTGAAAGGCAGCCGTTTTATTTTAATTTTCTTGGTTTTAATTTTCGTGTGTACTTCTTTGCTAAAATATTTGTTTTTCTTATAATGTCCTTATCGTGCAAATAAAACGGAATAATAAAATCATCGCATAGCAACTCGACCATCAAAGATTTTACTACGAAGTAGTATTGCTCTATTTTCATTGTACGTAAAAGAAATTATTTGTAGATAGAATAAGCATTTCTAACAAAGAAACAATTTAAACAACAATAAGTACAGAAAGTCATGTAAGTTCACAAACAAAATCTCTAGGTAGTAATAAGTTAGCTGGAACTTACGATGTCCTAGATATTCATTTTCAGCATATAGCAAATAGCTCTGAACATTTGACTATCGCTTCGGATCCTGTGTCCCTTAATTAAATACCGAAAAATCGAGAAGTGTTCTCTGTTCGGTTGAAATCCAAATTTGTATTGCATTTATTTCCTCGAACGTAGAATAGCGTTATTAAAAAAGCAATCATTAAATTTTATTCAGTGCCCCGTTATTGATGTTCATTTCAATTTTTCCTGCCATTTATAAAAGACAAAGGGCAAAACTCCCATCCAGACCTTGATATCATATTAACACAAAGCCTCTGTAGGTTTGTTGTTCGTAATGAAGGATGCAATTTATAAAACAGGGCATCAAAGAAAGGAGAGCATACAGCTCGTGAAATTTGCTATGAATTTGTAGAGTTGGAGGGTTTAATTAAAAGAAAGGAAGAGTATACATACAGAGGGTGGGTGCCTCTCGAGTCATTTGAGAAAAAGTTTGGCTGTGTAGCTAATTTGAAGTAGAGTATGATGTCTCTGCAACTATGTATATGTATGTGCGAGGCGCCTCTAGCGGCCGAAAGTGGAAATTAGAGAGTTGAGAGGGTGAGAGGGTCAACAACTGGCTAGGGGTTTGTTGCAGCCCCTCTACTACTTCACAAATTGCCATATATTGAGCGAGCGGAGGGCGTTTGAAGATTCTAATTTACTTTGATCTTTCCCTTCAATCTAGATCATCCCCCCCTTCATCCTCGAGGCCATGTGCATCCTCTCCCAGCCATATAAGACGACACGAAAAATCCATTTCTTCCTCAAATCAACATCGCGTTTCTTACGCCATTCATTAGCCCGGGGCAAATGCCATCAACTTTCATTTCTCATGTTGCACTTAGGTGTTCCATTTCACCCTCATCTTTGGTTACATCCTAGCTCATTTATCTATCCCATTGGTCTCTTCTGCATTTCTGAATTCAGGCGTCACGCGAAACAGACATTTGTGATAGAAGAATTAGAAGTGAACTCTTATTCGTTAAGTAGAAAGTATTGTGATACGAGCTAGACCTATACCTTTCAAGTTTCTCACTCCTGTTCTCGCCCAAGCAAAACCTTCTCGCCCTAACTTATTACATATATCTATATATCCTTCCCTCGCCCAGGTTGTTTTTATTTCTCTATATATTCTCAGTGAGCTTTTGTTACTTATACTGGCAAAAATATCTTGTCTGCCAATACCTTCTAATATTAACTTAACTTTTTTCCAGAAGCCTCTATACCCATACTCTGGATTTATCCAAGTTAACTATCGTCATTCACTTTATGTGCCCAAGGCCCTTCCCAGTTACTTCTCCTTTGAATATGAAAACATTCTTCAATCATTTGGAAGTAAGTTTATATAATTATTTTGTCTATTAAACGTTAGAATTTACAGGAAAATTCATTACGTGCATATATAATACAGACCCCTTTTATATCATATACATTTAGTGACTTCACCTCCACTCATTTGTTTGAATGTTGCTAAATTTTGTTTCAATTTCTTAAATAATTCCTACCTTCAGATGTTTCTTGTGTTATGGAAAGTGCATGTAATGTATACTAGCGTATGCTAATATATAGCAACCTGGTTTTACACAACTGACTGTCACTATTCCTCTGCAAGAATAATAAACAGTATAAAGAAAGTACATTTCATTTAAGCTCAACAGGTAGAAGGAGAAATTTATGGACAGTATAAATGAATCTATCACGTCAACTTTTTATAAAAACAACCGCATGTGGGTCTATAAATAGCATAACTCAAGAAACGAGTGCTTGGTTAAATACGAAAGTTGGTATGTTTAAGTTCAAGGTCTTCAAACAAATCAACACGAAATTTCAACCATCCAATTATCGTTACATGTATAAATATTAGTACCCTTTTATTTTTACATAAATTTCTCTTAATGATTATTAAACCCATCATTTGCATCACAAATTAAATGCACGCCATTAATTTTCTGTAAATAGCCTGCGAGCGAAGAGGTTTAGTGATGATCAGAATCGGCGTGTATCTCCGTGTAAGAAGTGGACCTGTGTGTACGTCAGAAAGAATGATAAATAAAATAAAATAAAATCTGAATATCATACCCCGGCTCCTTGAAACTATACCGAGGCATACATTCAAATTTTACATTTACTGTTTCTTAATAAAACATTACATTATTAATAATACATAATTGTTTCAGACTTCTACAGCTACAAAACTACAAAAACAAAATTGATAAAACACAAAACAAAAAACAAAAACTACTAGTACCTATAATACAACAAAATTTACTGGTAACCAGCAAATCTCTACTGAACAAAATACTAATATTCTTTTACTACTTAGCCAAACATTACAGATAAATTTAAATAACAAAAGCTATACAAAACTACAAAGAGCTACTAATAATTGCTGGAAGCCAGCAATTCTAATTTGAACTGGAAAATTCTCAGCTGAATATATTTTATTTATAACATATATTTAAAAGTACTGGTAACCAGCACTTATTTTTAAATTAACCACAAGAATAATAAATTTATTTGTTCTTTTTTTTCTTATTTTAATCTTCTTAATTAAACATATAATTCAAAAAGAAATTTATATATTACATCTCTATTTAGATGATTATTAAATATAATTTTAAACAAACAAAACATTCTTTTAATATTAACTATTAAGATACTTTTTATCAAATTCTGAAACTACACACAATAATTCATATTTATTTTTACAAATATACACTAAATCCATATAAATAATATAAAATTTCACTAATTATTTTTTTAGTCTAGTTCTTTTTCTTTCTGCCCATTCTTATCTGCCGATCGAAACCACATAATATTTTCTATTTAACTACTCTCGTTTCTCACCTAATAGATTCTCTTCCTCTTCTATATCTTGTCCAATTTGTTCGATTTCCTCTTCTTCTATTATTATATTTAAGGATCCATTTGCATTAAAATTTTCTCTTATAATTATTTCTTTTATTCTATCTGATCTTCTTAATTCTTGTCTTTCAATTGATAATCTTTCAGGTCTTCTTACTTCTATAAGTAAGGGTGTATGCTAAAGAAATAAAGAAACACTGTAGAGACGAGCCAAAATGTTCTATTCGTGTAAAAGAGAGGCTGGTTGTACGTGAGCTACAATATACATGAAAATAAACCAGTTTGAGGCAAATTTGCGTGTTACATATAAATATAGGGGTCATTAAAACATATTTTATGTCGAATAAATAATTGCAATTTCCGAAATATGCTTATCACTGGTTTCAATTAACTTTTTTTCAACTGTTATCTCTAATCGTTTCTTCTCGTGACTACGCAAAGAGTAGAGAACGTCAAAGCCGTCAGAGAACGACCTGCCCTTTCAAAAGGACTGACTATTGCTTATATGTATTTCGATTAAGATAAATCAAAACAGAAGAATAAAAGTGTGTACCGACAACAGTTCATAAAGGAATGTTAGAAGATACTGTTTCTTTAAAATCAGACCACTGTGACTTTTCAAAATGTCGCTGATTCATTCAATATTTCTTTTTTCTTTGGCGGAATCAAATGATTTAATGAGAAATAATTATATCTTAGCGTGAGGATTTTTGTTTCGTTGCGGTAAAATCATACCCTTGTTCTAGATTTGTTTCTTTTTCTCCTTCAAATGTTTCTGAAGCCACATAAGACGTACGGGATCTGAAGCAGGAAGCTCTCGTGCTAATGCTGCGGAACATACGTAACAAACGATAACTCTTTTTCTTCTCTTTTTTTCCGATAGTGGAGGGAGGTTTGGCACAGGTTCTGTATAGCAGCAGAAACAATAAATTGGCAAGAAACACGCGCTTCTCTCAGATCCCCTTTCTATGGCGGAGTTTCCGATTTAATCCCAGTTCCTATAGCCAACTCCGGTAATTGGAAAAGAAACACCACTATTGCACTCAATGGAGAACCGACATGGGACATTTACCAGGATGTACTTGCGTCTTGTACGCTAAAAAAAGAGTTTTCAGAGAATCCCTGGGGTTTTCATTTGTTGGCTTTAGTTAAATTTGAGAGTAATCTGGAGTTAACCGTGCAATTTCACTTTGGAAACAAAGCAAACACGCTACAGCACTGTGCAGGGGATACGTTGGTTTACGTTTCGTGCCTTGGGGTCATTTCCCTGTGGGCTTTTGATGGCCAGCTGCTCTCTTTAGTTTTTTTAGAGTTAAATAAACTTCAAGCACGGTATTTTTTTCCAGAAATTTCCGTAAAAAGCAAATAGATACGCAGCTACTGACATTTATAAAATGCTAGTTTTCTTACGATATTTTTGTCACTGCAATTTGAGGGAGAGACGTTTTCTAAATAATAATGAGTGTTTATGACGTTCCTATCTACTCTTTTACAAGCTTTTTTCTTCTTCCCTCTCGGATTAGGCATTAAGAGGGTTCGGAATGGCCAAAAATCATAAAATTGTCATTTTATTTTTTGCCTCACATTAATCTGCATTTTCCTACGATTAAAATGATATATGATACATATAGTATAATGATTTAGAAAGCACTTTAATTACGCCTGTTCTATTGTGTTTCTTCTGTCAAAAGTCGATAAAAGTATGTAACTTTTGACAGCTGTAACATTTTTTCTGTAAGATCTATGGAAATGGGATTTTCTGTGATGGGTGGGACGTTTATTATCCTCAATCTATGCTGTTGGCTAATCGGTTTTCATTTCTCCTTTATGCTTATTTTTACATGCTTCTCCTATGCTCTTAGTGAATTATACGTATTAAATATTGTTTTGTAAGATATATATTCCAGTTAGTGTTCCAGTTTCGATAAAATAAGCTTTTATAACAAGACCAAAAGGTGTTTCTAGGAAAAGGAAGAATGTTCGCAAGTCTAAAACTGCACTTATATACAACACATGCCAATCACCGACATGTATAACCTAAAATATGATGTTCCAATTAGTTCTTCGAAAAAGAAAATACAGTCTTGCTTTAAACTTTATAAAGAAATCCTGGATAATAGTAAATGTTTCTGTTGAAAATGATTTATCAGTGAATCTGTTGCATGTACAAAATTCTATGCACATGTTTGAAGAGGAGGAAGACCCATATAACCCATAATATGACCCAGGGATGCACTAAGGCATGATAAAAATCTACTACCTGCTTTAAACACAATTTCTGGAAAATCACATTTCTTAAAATATCTGACCCATTATCTCAATTTGTGTATCAGATACCAAGCTACAATTTTTAACAAATGCTCTGTATATGTATACCCAACTTTAGATACAGTAAAATATATTTTCAATAATTATTTTCTGAAGAAAATAAAATAAACTATTTTTTTTTAATTTCAGTGTTTTAAGTCACATAAAAATTATATATATATATATCAGTCCAAATTCCTCTTGTCTAAATTACAAGAAAACAATACATAATTTATGGCAAAAGTTTAATCACTATTGGTTGATTGGTTCCTGAGATAATGGGTCTTAAATATAACAGAATTTAACATTGGGGAGATAGGGGATTCCAAACCCCATTAGCCTGTTCAAGTCTCATATTTCTTGAAGCCATCTTTTCTGGGGGCGTCATATTTATTTTCATCTCTAGGTTTATAATTAACAGCTTGTTTTTGTATTCTTTCTTCTGTCATTCGATGAAGTGCTCAATTCATTTGTTTATATATCTTATATATGCTATTGCAATATCATTTTACCATTTTATATCTCGATTAAAGAGTAGCAGCTTTAAAGTATAAGTAGCAAAGAATAAGATTTATCAAGAATAGTTGGTATAATTGATGATATAGACGGTCATGTAGATGTTAGAAATTGTTATCAGAAAAAAAGCAGGAGAAACTTTCTGTTTGACGCGAGAATATTCCAATATGCAGGTATACACATGTGCAAGCAGACAACCTGTAGGTTCTCGCGTTGCAGCCAACACCAGTAAGATGTGTGTGTAATACTTTTAGCCAACCTCTGCATCTGTCGAACACCGGTGCAGAAAGACATGTGGATGCAAGCAGCAGCAGGTCAGTTTTGGAAAATACCGACCGTTTTATCGTCCGGTCAAATTTTGTTACTCGTGCACTGCTTTGCACATAAACAATCCTACAACACCACGATAATGGAGTGTTCTATAGGAGATTCATGTATGAGCTCGCGGATTGGTTCAGCAACTGCCGCGAAGTGTGCTTGATGTCAAATGACACTAAGTATACTTCGACGGAGAAAATTAGTTGGTTTGCTAGATAGTGTAATTTAGGAACAAATAAGACTGTTGGCAGCATTGCTTTCTGTGGAGAAATTAGGATAATTTGGCTGCACTGAATTCTTCAATAAGGCTACATTCGCAGTAGGGAAATAAATGATCAATTAAGTTATGACTTCAGTGAGGTTAAAAGAATGCCCTCCAGCACTAAATTGCACTAAAAAGCAAAGAAACCATATTAACATCATAGTTGTATATAAAAACATCGTAGTTGTATGAAAAGTCGGTCACATATTAGAATCAATCTGCAGAAGGTTCTGTAATGATTACAGGGAACATTTAATAATTTTGCAGTTTTAGCATATTCAACAGCTAAATGACGTTATATTCTGGTAAATGGATTAGAGAACAAATAAGAGCGAAGAAAACACCTGAGGCGCCCTCTGTTTGCATACCAACACCTCTGCTTCAGTAATTGAAAAGGAGAGGAGCGTATTGAGAAACAAACTCCATTCATTTCCCGCCACGTTCGCTTCTTTATGTCCTAGCTTTGTGGCTCAAAAGGGAATTACGGCCAGGAGAGATTTAAGTGCTCGTCTCTTTAGTTTACCGTTCTGTCCTGATGTCTTATTTAACTCGATGTTTTCTAGTTTGTTTCCGTTTTTTATTTGCCTGCATTTCTCTTCGCAAACAGTCACCTATTACATTCTAAAAACAAATGTAATCAAATGTATTGCTTTCAGATAAAAGAACATTGACTAGCTCTTACTGTAACACACAGCCTTGTGTACTATAAACGTTGCTTTCAGAGGCGCCTGTCACTGCTCTCGATGCATTATTTTGTGGTTTGAAGTTTCATTAAGTATTCAAATTTAGTGTATAAAAATTAAAACAATTTGTCCTACACCCGGAGCAGTTAACTGGAGTATAGAGCTCTCGTCCCCGGCCACAAAATGCACTCGGAAATATTACATACTTTAGTCTCTTCTGTTGTAGGACTTTCTTTAAATTTTTGCTTCGTTGAACAGGTGCTTATCATTTTACGTTTTTGTTGGTTCTGTGAGATTTACTTTCCATTAACTACATCGTGGAAAAATTGAAGGGCTGGCCCGCCTCGCTAGCGTAGATGGTAGCGTGTCTGCCTCACGTTCAAGAGGTCCGAGTTCGAATCCCTCTCAGGGTGAGCTACCTGGATACGGTTTTTCCGGAGTTTTCCCTTATTCTTCAAAACGAATGTCGGGTAACTCTAAGCTCCATGGACCCCGGGCTCGCTAGAGCATCATTTTAGCCATTACATTCATCGCCCGATATCACTTAACGTTGGAGGACCTAAATTTCAAATAAAAAATAAAAAAATTGAAGAGCTGTGATAACTTTTACAGCTATTATTATTATTATTATTATTATTATTATTATTATTATTATTATTATTATTATTATTATTATTATTATTATTATTATTATTATTATTATTATTATTATTATTATTATTATTATTATTATTATTATTATTATTATTATTATTATTATTATTATTATTATTATTATTATTATTATTATTATTATTATTATTATTATTATTATTATTATTATTATTATTATTATTATTATTATTATTATTATTGTTATTATTATTGTTGTTGTTGTTGTTGTTGTTGTTGTTGTTGTTGTTGTTGTTGTTGTTGTTGTTGTTGTTGTTGTTGTTGTTGTTGTTGTTGTTGTTGTTGTTGTTGTTGTTGTTGACGTCGTCGTCCTCGTCGTCATCATTACTATTATCATCATCGTCATCATCGTCGTCATTGTTAGGAAATCCAAAATTTCAAAAGAGCTTCCATATAGTGAATAATTTGGAATGTGGAGATTCAAAAACCCTTGCGTCACATCTACCAAACTTGCTATTAAACCGACTAACTTAAAACTCAAAAATTTAATATGAAATACTTAAATATGAATTTGAATTTTAAGCTAAATATATTCCAGAGGTGTCACAGAGATATTTTGAAAAAAAAAATCCTACCCACCAGATTACACCTTAAGTGTAAATATTATTGAATATTCCTTCTAAACATCTATAAGTGTTTTATAACAATACTGTGACTTAGTGGGTTCATAGAATTAAAAGTCCAAGTTGCAGAAATTTAAATTGTTCTTTATTTCCTTAGAAACACACTTTGGTCAAACCTTACAGTAGCAGAGTTACGTAACATACACAAATGCAATCTTACAAAGTCGTTGACCACAAACGAAAGCGTTCACTTTCTAAACAAAATTGCAGGCACACGATACTCAGTTCTGATTACTCTCTCTTCTTCAACTCCGTTTACAACAACTACCCTCGTTACAAGTCCGTTTACGACAACTACGCTGGCGTGTCGTGATCTCTTATACGAGGGGCTGTTCAATAAATAATGATCACAATTTATTTTTTGACAACTTACCTTCATTCATCCTGATAATTTTGATGGTCCTTCTCAAAATAGTCTCCTCTGAATGGGATGCACCTATCCCAGCGTTTCTGTTAGTCTTCAAAGACATGCTGGAAATCATTTTTGAGACATTCTTCAAAATCGCCTCCGCAGCCTTCACCACTCCTTCTGATGATGGATAATGCCTCCCACGACGGCGTTTCTTCAAGTTAGGGAATAGGAAAATGTCAAATGGGGCTAAATCCGGACTATAGGAAGTGTGAGGGATGCACTTCACGTTGATTTTTGCAAGATATCCAGCAACAACATTGACAATATGCGGCCACGCATTATCGTGGTGCAGCATCTAGCCCGCTTCACAGAAATGTGGTCTTTTGCGCCTGATATGGTCTTGCAATGTTTTCATGACATCCCTGTAGTATTGTCCAGTTACTGATGTGTTGGCAGGTACAACATGCTGATAAACCATTCCATGAATATCAAAGAATGAGATGACCACAACTTTCTAAGCAGAAGCAACCACTTTTGCTTTTTTGGGGTTGGTTATGAAGGGGATTTCCACCCTGCGCGTTCCTGTTTGCTCTCGTGATCAAAATGATGTAGCCAGCAATGATTACGTTTGAAAGAATCTCCGGATCTTCCTCTAACATCAACTTTAACTGCATGTTACCTCCATTGCAGCGGTAGGCGATACTGAACATGTCTGAATTTGCCTGGTTCTCACAGGCGGGAACCAGGAGTACCAAGAATGATACTACTACGGCATGTTTGTATCACATTAAGCTAACAGAATATAATAATATTGAATTTTAGTGCGAAAAATTATGTCCGTAAAAAATTATGATCATTCTTTATTGAACAGCCCTAGCATATACCTCCATTGATGTTCTAAAATGTTCTCTATCAATCAAGATTCTACAAGAATTTTCCATTTACCTATTTGTTTTGGTAGACCTTTTATCTCCGTGCTATCTTTATTTGTTTCGGCTTCCTCTTTATCTCCGTGATAAAGTGCACAAGTCGCGCTTTTGCGATAACGGGTTCGCAACAATACCAAATATTTCAGAAAAACTTTACATCTTCAAATTTCTTAAAGTTCTGTATGAAATTCTGCTGATTCTGAAGGAAGTTTACGTAATTCACCTCAAACTGAGGAAACATAAGAGGTATAAAATCGCAACACTTTGAAAGAAAAGACTGTTTCAATACTTCATTTAGACGTTGCCAATCTTCATTGTTTCACGTAATGCGTCGAAAGGATATGAAATTTAAACGCCAGAAGATAAAGAGGTCTACTTGATTAACCTATCGCCTTTCTATATACACAGAAAGTTTAATACAAATGCTTTTAAACAAAATTTATTATCTTTAATAAATAACCTTTTGTAGGAATATTAGAAACTGTATAAAATTATAGATAGTGACTACATAAATTCGAATGAATTTAATAAATCAGATTTGTCTGCTTTTTTTCATTAGTAAAAGTTGTGGCTTAATACGTTAGAGTAAGCAAATTATGGCTCTACATTTTTTCCTAGTAAACCAAATTAACACCATAAACAAACATATGTCATATTTTTTCATCATTTGCTGCATAGGTCATAATGTATCCATGCACAAGAGTTAAAAATGAATCGAACTCATGAGCCTCCATTAAACAAAAAATATGGGGTAGTGTGTGTGGAGAAGGGAGAGGGGGGAGGGATTCGCATCGAGAGCAGCTGACGCACTAATCTGCGTCAGCTCTCGCTCGAATATTTGTTAAATATAATCTCAATTAGCAGAGCATTTCCCGCGAAACAGCTGCTTCAATTTGGGAGGCAGATTCTAATCGCGCGGATTAGAGGCTGCAAGAAGAGCGAGGGTTTAAACACTTTACCGCGACCCTTGCAAGCTGTGCGTGTGTCATTTGTTATGACGATTTTATCCACTTACCTACTCTTAATGAGTTAAGTAATGAGACGATGTACATAACGCCGCAGTTTCGATGACGTTCATGGTCCGTACCAGGTGCTGAGGGAGAATGTAGAACGAGCGGTAATACAGCTGACTTATTTTCTTATTTCTTTATTTATTTCAACCGCTGAAAATTCCGTCAGGAGTAATGAGAGCAGGAACTGTGGTATAACATTAAAAATGGCATCACAATTATAATGGTCACAACAAGCGGGAGCAGCTCCTATCAGTGATTCACCCCACCTGGGGAAGATTTTCACATGGCTTTGATTGACCGCAGACATTAATCGATTCCTATTCGATGGAAGCGGCGTAGCAACGAGTTCTACGCCCGCCTCGGTAGCATTGATGGTAGCGTGCCTGCCTCACGTTCAAGAGGTCCCGAGTTCGAATCTCGGTCAGGGTGAGTTCCCTGGATATGGTAACCCTTATCCTGAAATACGAATGTCGGGTAACTCTAAGCTCTATGGATCCTGGGATCAGCTCTACTGCAGCCAAAGACGCTGTCACGACTTGCCAAACGGAGACATCCCGCGTGGAGTATATCACGTAATAGGAGCTGTTCTGCTTTACTTCTCTGAACACTAACAGTTGCGATGTCAGTCTAATTATAACGTAGCATATAAGGTAAGTGCGGGTGACTTGGATTACTTTTTCAAAATTTTCTCCCTAGGGATGGTAGATATTGTGACTTTGTGGGTTCGTGAAATGAAAAGTCCAATTACACAAACTCAACAATGTTCTTTATTTCCACCGACTTACAGTTACACTCTTGCCAATTACACAAAATTACGTAATGCACACAATTACGATTCACCAGTTCGTCCGCTACCGTTCCGATGCACGTACACAATTACGTAAATTCTTCCGTTGCACAGTCTTCTCGTTCACTAACACGGCGCTACTTCGCTAGCACGTCAAGCACTCACTGACTGACTGACTGACTGACTGACTGACTGACTGACTGACTGACTGACTGACTGACTGACTGACTGACTGACTGACTGACTGACTGACTGACTGACTGACTGACTGACTGACTGACTGACTGACTGACTCAATTCACTCACTGCAGCCCTTTTTATAGGAATATCACCGTCTTCTAGAAGTCTCTGGTTTCAGTGAATCCACGGGAAGGTTCCAGATGGCAGTGGAAGAGGGGAAGGAGGTGGCCAGTGACAAGTGACATTTCCCTAATCATCCCCCTCAGTTAGTGACAGAGACTAATGGGAGGGTGTGATTGGCTGCCTTTGGCCCCCTTACTCAGCTGTCGTTGGTTGCGCTTTCTGCTAATTGGGTGACAATATTTTGTTAGAACGACCTTTGTGGAGGAAGAAGTTAACTACCTGAAACAGTTGAGTGTGTACTACGACTGTGCTAGAATTTCCTTACGTAGGCCACCATGCGGGGCCCATTGTTCCTGTGCCCCCAAGTGGGGCACACCCGGGAGGAAGTATGAGATGGAAACAGAGGGCGGCCGACCCAAGGAGCCACTACTGCACAGAGCGCAGGGTCCCTGCAGTTTACTTGGATAGAGACTTCCCATGACAGGCCAGGACAACGGTCACGCTTCCTGCCCGCCTCGGTAGCGTAGATGGTAGTGTGTCTGCCTCACGTTCAAGAGGTCCCGAGTTCGAATTTCCGTCAGGGTTAGTTACCTGGATAAGGTTCTTTCCGGGGTTTTCCATTATCCTATAAGACTAATGTCGGGTAATCCCGGACTAATCTAAGCATCATTTCACCCGTTTCATTCAACGTCCGATATGACTTTACGTTGGAGGACGTAAATTACACAAAAAACGCTTCCCTAATGCGGGAGGGCAACGAGATCAGCAGTTGAGCCCTAATGATCCCAGGCAGGCGATGCGAGCTCCAAAGGTCCCTGGCTGGCGGTCCCGAAATGGTCCCAGCAGAAGAGCGGAGACGGAACCAACCTACCGGAGGAGGAAGTAGTTTCCCTCAGAGCATATCATCCTGCCATGCACCGCCGAGACACCCGCCGACACTTCTACCCTGAAATAGACCATCAGATGTGAAATGATAATGGAGATGAAATGTAGGGACAGGAAATTCGGGGGATGCAATTAAACTACCCAGCATTCGCCTACCGGCCCGGGAAAACCCCGATAAAACTCATGGGTCAGGTAGGTCGACTACGGGATCGAACCCGGGCCTCCCGAATGCGGGCTACAGACGAAACCACCTGAGCCATCCCGCTCGGTAATAGCATTGTGTTTCTTCAGCCTAAGTGAGAAATCGAGCCTCCTTTCAGGAAAGGAGGTATGTAATTGCTACATTTCTGGCATTTTTTTTTTTTTTTTTTTAAGTTCGTTTTAGATAAATTTATAATGAATGTGCAATGATATTGCTCCAGAAACTTGTACAATAATAAACTACAGAACTTCTTACATCCACAATCCTTCTTCTTGTTATAATATTTACTTAATCAGAGCCGTAAACGGGCAAAAATAAATATCGCTACAACAGTGGGCAAAGGGGATCAAGGTAAGGCAAGGGATTCAAATTTTGTTTATATTATTTTTTTTATTACGTCCTCCCGTTAAATCATATCAGACCATGAATGCGGTAAAAGCATGTTCAAAAGAGCCCAGAAAAAAGAAGGATGTTACCATGAAATCTGTCTGCGCGCTGTGAGAAAGCAGCGATTTATATGTGGAAAATTGTGTGTGTGTGTGTGTGTGTGTGTGTGTGTGTGTGTGTGTGTGTGTGTGTGTGTGTGTGTGTGTGGTGGTGGGTGGGTGGGTGGGTGGGTGGGTGTGGGTGCGTGCGTGTGTGTGTGTGTGTTATGCATAAAGTTTTTGTGACTGTGGGTTCATAAAACTAAAAGTCAAGTTTGCAGAAATTCAAAATGCTCTTTATTCCTGTAGGAAGATGCTGTTTGTACACCCTTTGCAGCAAGCTGACGTAACATAAACCAACCCAATCTCTCGTCACTTCTGCACAAGCAAATAAACAAAAGAGTTCACTTTTAAATCACAGCTGCACGCGCACGATTATTGAGTCCAATTATGACTGTCCCCACTGGCGAGTCGTGGCTTCTCTTTTATATCTCCTATCATTGATCTAGAAATTAGTGGAATTTTCTGTAACAATCAAGAAAGCGAATCTTCCAGTCATCTATCTTTACCTGTTTCGGCAAGCTTTTTACCTCCGCGTTATACTATCTGTCTCTTTGTGCGCGCCGGCCGCGCAGTCGCAACAATGGCTGGCAACAATACTAATATACAAGTAGAAATGTGTTACGCCAATCCCATTCATCCTCCAATTGCGAGCGATTACGATTAGTTCCGCTCGGAATGAAAACGAAAGCGGAAGTATACACAAAATTCTTCATTGAATAACATAGCATTTAACATAATCTAGAATGTCCAGGCTTCACTATAGAGGCCGAGTGGTTAGCCCGCTTGGCTCTCAGCAAGGCGGCCCGGGTTGGATCCCAGGCAACCGCAAAGTGTGATTTGTGGTGGACAAGACGCTGCTGGGGCGGGATCTCCGAATCTCCGGTTTCCCTCGCCAACTCATTCCACCGGTGCTCCATCTTCATCTTCTGTATATCAGTGTCACCGCCTGTGGTGACGCATGTAGTAAAAGCGGGCGTTAACACTAGACACGCTACTAAGGAAATTCGGCACGGAGGTCCAAACTTGGTCTATTGTATGTATGTCCTCAAGTGGGGCGCACCCAGGAGGAAGAATGAGGTTAGAGGAGAAAGAGGGGGGCGTTCCAATGAGCTACGACAGTGCAGAGGGCAGAGTCGCCACATTACTTAGATGGACATTTCCCGCGGCAGGCCATGGCAATGGACATTGCCATCCTACTGTTGTTCGGAAACTGTCGCACCACGAGACCGGGGTTTGGAGACCGATAACCGTTCTACCGGAGGAGGAAGTGGTTTTCCTCAGAGCATATCATCCTGCCATGCACCGCCGAGACTCCCGCCAACACTTCTATCCTGAAAGATACCACCAGATGAGAAATCATGTGAAATGATAATGGAAATGAAATGGAGGGACAGGACATGCGGGGTTGTAATTAACCTACCCAACATTCGCCTGGCGACCCAGGAAAACCTCCGAAAAAACTCATGGGTGAGATAGGTCAGCCACGGGGATCGAAATCGTGCCTCCCGAATATATAAGCGTAAAAGATGCCTAATTCCTCCGCTGGGTTGGAATCCGTGACCTCAAAAATATGGTGGCTAGCACGTCATCCCCTAGACCGTGTCGTATCCCAGAGAACCCTGTTCAGTAAATCGAATTCCCTTTCTGGGAATTATGAGAAACATTTATTATACAAAATTTACTACAGACAATAGTATACTGACGTTAAAAATTAAATTTTAGTTTACAAAAATAGGAAATTCATTAAACTTTTCTATCTGCATTACTGCAAATAATTGCACCTCCAAAATATATCCTCGCCGCTTCTTGCCTAAAACATATTTGTGTTGTTCGATGACCTGATGCAACAAAAATAGAAAATAGAACCCATTTGCCAATTTACTATTTGAAATTTTAGATTGTGCCTGATAAAATTTATGTATCTGCCTGATACAAAAATGTTTATGGGTGACACACAATTCCACGTTGGGACGCCAATTTGATACAATAAGTTTTGTATCAAACAAAGTTCCACGTTGTCGCGACAATTTGTAACTAAAATGATTGGCATACAAAGAGCTCTACGTTGAGGCTACCGTTTCAAGCAATTTTGTTTAGCTCAGGGTAAAACAATGAGGTTTCTCACAGGGAATGCGTGGATGTGTGTGAGAAGGATATTTTAATGACACTGGAATGCCCGTTTCCAACTTATTTATTTACTGCTTCTTATTTTTTATTTTTATTTTAGAACACCGAAATTGAAGTTGCCGAACAAGGGTTACCAATATCCCTGTTTAGAGTTACTGACGGCAGAACGTTTATTGCTCGATAAACTTTATTCGTTCCTCACGTATATATGAACCGACAAATATTCAAGACAGAGCAAGAGGACTGCCCTAATCGGCCTCACGCCCTCAGACTGTTTCAATGGCTTGCAAGCCACGGAGTGCTCTAATCGGCTCCACGCCGAAGACTGTTTGAATGACCACAGATGCGCGTGGGTGTATCACTTTCACTTTCTGAAAACTCCTTTTCAACCAAAGATCCCTTTGTAGCTGTTTTGTCGCCATTATGAATGTTTCAAAGAATACCCTATTCAACAAGTCAAGTTAGCCCCTTTAGAAACCTGCTAAGAACACTGTTTCTTACATTGCTTTTGTTATAACAACTTTCCCCCAAAATGCTATTCGACTTAACTGACCTTGCACGTGTTCTAACAAAGAACTAACATTCCTTTGACATCCATCATGATTCCTTACATATGGCAAACCTTAATATCGGTATCAGAGGGTAGCAAATATGTTTTAAGATATATTTTACATTACTATATATCTTAACTCTATTTACAGCTTTACTACATTAAATGTTGAAAATTAGGGAAAATTATCAGAAACTCCGGATTAGGTATACATTTTTTCATGTAATTATTACAATCTACGAGTATTTCAAATTAAATTGTTAAAACAATATTTTTGAAAAGTATAAAGATTTCGGTTTTCAAGTAAATGGTTTCTTAGAGTGAAGCTCGCGCAAATACATGAACTTTAAATGTACACAACTTCTATTTTGACTTACTGTTGCTCTCACATAGTAAGATTAAGAAGAATCGTAAAGTTCCTAGCACGTCTATCACGTCGTGACTTTTGACGTTTTAAATTTGAAATGTGATATTTAATATTTCTGAAATGGCTAACACTTCAAAAATTGCAAATTAATAATCTCTGTAAGCTTTCTGTTCTCTCTGTCAGTTATTATTTCTCAATTATAAGCATTGAGTTTGCTGAAGGTATATTTTACAGATGTTTAGGGGAATACTTCTATAAATTGCTGCTTTAATGTCCGAAATATATTCTTTTAATGGAATAGTTTGTGATATATTTCAGAAATTGGAAAATAGGAACAAATGTTCCATTTAAAGCGTACTTTCAGTTTGGATTTTTCGAATAAATTTGTCTGGCATGCTTAAACAGAGTTTATGGTTTTAGTTTTGGCAAGAATATGATATTTTCCTCCACATATTTTTGGTAAATAAAGCAAAAACACTTGTTGTGAATTAAGAGTCTTATTTCAATGTCAGATTTTCGCTTCAGAAGAGAATGGATAAAGTGAAATGACTGCGGAAGATTACGTCCCCTACTAACAAGCTGTGATGGTGTCGGAAAGAGTGTGATTAGGCAGCCTGTAGAAGTCGGAAGAAGGGAGGGTGTCGCTAATAAAAATCCATTTGCCGGGTCGGCAGAGACACACAAGGGACCTAGGATTTGGAAACAGAAGAGGGGTGGGTTTTACCCTTTATCTTAGCCTTCCGGGCCCCACGAGAATTCAACCATTGTTGTATTCGGAATTGAAATGTTTCGAAATCGGCAGCCCAGGAATTTGCGTTGCATTAAGGTTTGCACAAAAAAAGAAGAGGAGAAATGCTGGGACAGGGCAGATAGCATAGGAAAACTAACGGATTAACGTGATAGAGACACTCCGCGGGAGTCCCAGTTCAGTAACATTGTCCTACCAACGTCAGCTTTGGTATATAAAGTATTTTAGCGGAGAAATGTTTTAGTCATTCACACTCTTGCTCGCTCTTAAGGTATTGAAGATTGAAGGGATTTACAGGATTATCATTCAGAAACGCCTTCGTTCACTTTAGGTTTGTTCTAACTTTAGTTTTAGCATACGCGTCATAATGCATATGATTTATGCCTTAGGAGTCAACCAGACTCATAGCATCACCAAAAATACAGTTTATGTAGAGTATCTTAAAAAATATAAAAGAATATGCATTAAAACACTGTTAAAATGTTACAAATTAGTATGAAGTCTAACACAATAATACATTTTGAAATGCATACAGTGAAATAAAATTTATATTACAATAAAATGTATTTCCCGAGGTTGTGGGCCGTGGTCCGAAGGATAAAAATTCTCCTGACGTTTCACTCATATCTCCGAAGAGCATCTTCAGAGGATGATTCTAGCTAGGTACGTACTGGTACTTGTGGACCGTGGTCCATAGGATGAAAATTCTCCTGACGTTTCACTCATATCTCCGAAGAGCATCTTCTGAGGATGATTCTAGCTAGGTACTTACTGGTACTTGTGGACCATGGTCCATAGGATGAAAATTCTCCTGACGTTTCACTCATATCTCCGAAGAGAATCTTCAGAGGATGATTCTAGCTAGGTACTTACTGGTACTTGTGGACCGTGGTCCATAGGATGAAAATTCTCCTGACGTTTCGCTCATATCTCCGAAGAGCATCTTCTGAGGATGATTCTAGCTAGGTACTTACTGGTACTTGTGAGCCGTGGTCCATAGGATGAAAATTCTCCTGAAGTTTCGCTCATATCTCCGACGAGCATCTTCAGAAGATGATTCTAGCTAGATACTTGTGGGTCGTGGTCCAAAAGATGAAAGTTCTCCTGACGTTTCACTCATATCTCCAACGAGCATCTTCAGGGGATGTTTTTGGATAGGTACTTGCTGGTACTTGTGGACCGTGATCCAGAGGATGAAAATTCTCCTGACATTTCACTCACATCTCCGGAGAGCATCTTCTGAGGATGATTCTAGATAGGTACTTGCTGGTTCTTGTGAGCCATGGTCCAGAGGATGAAAATACGCCTGACGTTTCACTCATATCTCCGAAGAGCATCTTCTGAGGATGATTCTAGATAGGTACTTGCTGGTACTTGTGGGCCGTGGTTCAAAGGATGAAAATTCTCTTGACGTTTCAGTCATATCTCAGACGAACAACCTCAGAGAATGATTCCAGCTAGATACTTAGTGGTACTTTCCTCAGGAAAACGCCGGCCTTGAAAGCCTGAGCATGTACATTTATATTACAATTTTATATTTATAAATTTACTCAAGCTAGAAGGTAAAAATTTTAATATAAGTTGCACTGATTGTCTAAACCTTCTGTAATCTATAAGTTTAATTTTTAGATAAGTGATCATGCAAAATACTATCTAGATGTGATGTACTATTAAGGTATCTATTAAGTCTATGACAATTTAAATATATATTGCTGGGTGCTATAATTTTGTACTCATATATCTGAGAATTCAGTTGCAAAATATTTAGGTTTTGTTCAATGACAGACACAGATTCCAGGATATAAATGCAAGGAAGAGGTAACATTTTCAAATCTGAGAACAACTTTTCACTATTGGTTCTAACTGGCACTTGCAATATAATTTTCAATATCCTCTTTTGCAATATTAATATTTCTTTGGTATTTTAAGAACATTCCCAGACAATTATGCCACGAGAAAGCAATGAATGTACATAACCAAAATATATTGACTTGAATATGTCAATAGAAAGAGATTTTGACAAGTTCCGGAATGAATAACTTAAAGAGCTCAATTTTTATTCAAATAAAGTATATGGCATTCCCAAAATAAATTAGACTCAGTATACCTAAGAACTTACTACTATTTACTTCAGCCATTTCCAACATAATCATATGTGTAATAATTCAAATAGTTTCCATCAAGGTTTTTGACAATTGCAGTACCGCCAGAATTAGTATATATGTAAGTATATTTACATCTGGGAATAAACATTATAAGGTAGTAAATAAAAGTTGCCCTGCAGAAGGTGGATGAAAAATTGATTTCAAATTCGTGACGGTTGAGGTGAAAACATATTTCATTGTTAACTGAATACACTACAAAGTAAACAATTGTCACTGAATTCTCCTTCGAAGTGCGAGTCTCAATATGTGCATACAATGGCGTCAATTTGTGGCTCATAATTGACAAGTTTTTCAGTTAAATTTCAAGCAACATCTCCGAAAAGTGCTCTGAACCAGACTACAGCAGACTAGCTAGTAAATACGCCAATATTAGATACTATGAATCTGCAGAGCTTTTATTACTGTACAATCATCCTCGTTCAGAACGTATACAAGCTCAACAGAAAGTATTTTAGAAAAAGCCTCATATCTCAGTTGCACAGGCTTCCAAGGATTATGCATTGACTTGTTCTCCTCCAAGAGCTTAAGGGACCTTAATTGCTAAGTTTTACTTAGTAAAGGATCCCAATAACTAAAAGTATTAGTAACATCTCCCTGACTTCAGCACATAGAATCAAATGGAAATTAAGGGATCAGTCACTCTGAAGGAATGTCAGATGGCATCCTGAATTTCCTCTTGACCGCCCCTGATATAGGAAGGTTACTTGGAGGCCACTTTCAGACAGGAACAAACAAACCACTGCTCATTTCTGCTGCTAAATGTTAGGAAAGTTTAGAAAGGCCAACACATTTGAAGTAAATTACTTGTGAATACTTTGAAAGTTGTAAATTGTGAAATACTTGAACCACCAGATTAATGAAATAAATTAATTTGAAGTTCAGAATATTAAAAGTTTATTTTGAATGAAGTTATAACTGTGAAAGTGTAGAGCCAGACTGAAAATTTCAGTGCCATAGCCGGGATTTGAACTATGGATGTTCTGGTTTCCGTCCAGCAGCTCTAACCATTTGAGCTACTATGGCCAACATGCCGACATGACATTAAATTTTCCAACTCACTCGTGTATCTCCCGATAAACCACTAGGAGTTCTCATAAACACATTAGACAACTACCTTAATGGTGACTTACTATGCTGTAAGTACTTTAAGACCCGAACTTTATAGTTTGGACCACTATTAGGTACAATTAATGGAAATTAATTGTTCTTTCACAGTAGCCGTGTGTAGGACGCACTATAAAAGTTATAACTATTGAAACGGACAATCCTGGAAAGAGCTTTTTCAAACTTATGTTTTTGTACAGATCTTGATATACGGCAAAAGAATGAAATTTATTTCAGAAAATTATAAGTATTTACAAATTCAAACCAAAAATAAGAAATAATATGAAAACAATTACCTCCAAAAATAAATATTCGACATAAACTGTAGGCAGATTTACATACTTTGTGCAAAGAGATTCCTCCACCTCATACGGTTTACGTATTGCACAAAAATAATCATAATTACTCTTAGAAAATTACAGATAATATTTATTAATAATAACTAAATAATATTTAATTTGTGTTGAAAATTTGTAACAATTTAATCAAACGTTATTTTGTGAAAATAACTTGCTTAAAAAGTGATTCATGTATACAACAGTTTCTTGCGGAAGCTTTCCTTGTAATTATTAGAATTATATATTTGAGAAATATTGGTTTTAAATATCATTTTCGGTATTAAATTAATTTTTATTGAGTTATTCTGACACACGCATACACAAAGAGAGAGACCTTTTTTCTAAAAATAAAAACAAACTGCTCCAGATGTCATTTAAAATATCTCTTAAGTTAAGAAAGATCGCAACGTAATGTTAAATATATTACTGTTCAGATCGCACTGAGAGCTACAGGGACGGCAGGAAACACGGGTTCCTGTTGTAAGCCAAACTGCACAATTTCCAGAGCTAAAGATTGCACCAGTGATAGATCTAATTCGGGCATCTTGCGTGTAAGCAAACACGCTACATTCGCTTGTACTGGGGCTTGTACAGATATCATCTACTCTCATTTTCTTCGGTCAAGTAAACACAGAACGTAGAACTCCTGTAGCCATCTTTCCATCACAATCTCCATTCCATACATATCAGAAGTATTGACTTAATGCATTTATAAAGAAATGATTCAGCAGAAATGAGATTTATAAGGATATTTAAATGTTATTCAAGGTGGGACTTGGTTGCATCAATACAGCTAGGACAACTAGACGTTTCCAGTGAAAATTCCTTTTCGCTCCAGATTGCCGTATATAAACTCAGTTACGTTCAGGAGTTGAGAACTGCTTGCAAAAACACAGGTTTACAATATTATAAAAATTACGGAGAGAAAATTATTCTTAGAATAATTAATAGACATATTTTATTTTCTCAAAATTAGTGTTATGTATAAGCTATTTCCAGGCAAATAAAATGCAGGTCTTGAATTTTTTTCAATTTATGTAAATAGTAAACATACGCGTGGGCCGCGCCATGGCTGAATGGTTAGGCCACTTGGCTCTCACCTAGGCGGCCCGGGTTCAATCCCAGGCGACCGAAAAGTAAGATTTGTGATGGACAACATGGGACTGGGACGGGTTTTCTCCGTTTCCTCCGATTTTCCCGCCAGCATTCCACCAATTGCTCTATCGTCATCTTTCCTATCACTGATCTTGCCCTCATACGATCATCCACTTCCTTCAGTCATATCACGAATCGGGCTGACCCCCCATCCTGGTTCTCTGTCAAGATCCAGAACTTCGGTTCATCAGGCCCACCTTACAAGAATAGAGGAACAAGAATCCCCTAACACCACGATAGTGGTACAACTAGAAAAGATGGTGAAAAAGAAGTAAATAAAGTAAAAATGTACCTAATCAAAGCAAATGTTAGCCAGTTAGAAGGCGACAAATGTATGGCACTCTCTCCGCGAGTGTTCATTCTGCTGCTCGCAGTTACAAGTACAAGCACTGGTTAAACTTCAACTTCCTGTTCTCCCCTCCCAGATATTCATCAGTTAACAAACTTTTCTATATTTTATTTTAAATGTCGCCCGAGAAATTGCGAGGAATGTGCTACCTGTTGAGCAATACTATGCATTAAAATAATCGTGTGCTAGATTCAGTTCCTTTTCACAGTTCCCAAGAAGAAATCACTGCACATTATCAGTGATTAGTCGCCTCCTCTTTCTAGTATTGGATTATTGGAAAACAAATTCAAAATTTCCAAAACTAAAAAGTTACCCGCTAAATATTTGTGTACTCCACTTGCAACAGTTTTCTCTAAAAGTCTATTTAGTACAGCAGAACTCACATGTGACGGAAAAAGAACTAAACCTGACCCCAAAAAAGTGAGAATGCTTGTATTTTTAATTAATACATTAGTTTACAAATAACTTGTTGAGACTTATGGTAACTGGAAGTAGCTATTCTTTTTCTTTACAATGACTTTTCGTGCTCATACAAAGAGAACCGAATAGATAATTTCGTGCTCATACGAAAGAGGCCTCACTTAGCGACGGCTTTGAAAAAACATTTGACTGTTTCCTTTGCCTACTGTATTTTTCTTATACCTATAAGGAAATAAAAACGGGCGCGGGCTGTTTTGTAAAATTGCTTCTTTCAGATTCAGAAGGAACCAAAACCTGTATTTTTGTTGAAACTTTTATTTGGAATTTTTAGTGTAATACAGTACTTCCCCTACCTCTTATCGTAGTAGACAAAGTAAAAGCTCGGGATGGGTAATCGATACTTGCTATACCTCGATACGCATGATACTTGCATGGTATCAGATACTTCAGAAAATTCACTTGGTACTTTTAACATATTTCTCAGGCATTCTGCAATTTTCTATCTTATTTTAAAATCGCAATATATTATTGCTGCAAGTAGAAAAATTTAACATGCGCCTAATCAAAGGAAAACGTTAACCCATTAGAAGGCGTGACGAATGTCGGGTAACTTTAAGCTCCATGGGCCATGGACTCATTAGAGCATCATTTCACCGATTTCATTCATCGTCTGGAAGTAAATTTAAAAAAAATGAAGGCTACAAATGTATGGCACTCTCTCCGCTAAAGTGTTCAATCTGTTTCTTGCAGTTCCAGAGGCACAAGCACTGCTTGAATTTCAACTTCTTGTTCTTCCCTTCAGATATACTTAAAAATCTATTAGTTCACATACTTTTCTTTATTTTATTTTAGATGTCACCTATTCCAAAGCCCGAGAAATTGCTAGGAATGTCGTACCTGTAGAGTAATAATCGTGCATCCCTCAATAACGATCAGTCACCTCCTCTTTCTGGTGCACTGGATTATAGGAAAGCAAATTAATAATTTGAATAAGTAGAGCCAGACTGAAAAATGCAACGTCATTGCCGGGATTTGAACCACGGATCTCCCACTCAGCGTGCGGTTGCTCTAAACCACTGACCTACTATTGCTAACATGCCGACATGACATTGAATTCTCCAACTGACTCATATGTTTCCCGGTAGACCACTAGGGTTTCTCATATACTATGAGACACCTTTTGTGGCGACTTAATATGCTGTAAGTACTTAAGTCCCATGTTTCATAGTTAAATCACTATGTTTTAAGGTAAATTTATCGAAATAACGCGGAAAGTGCGAGATCCGTGGTTCAAATCCCGGCTATGACATTGCATTTTTCAGTCTGGCTCTACTCATTCAAACCTTAGCCTACACACGGCTAGTGTGGAAGAAATTAATATTTCCATCAAATTCAAAATTTCCAGAGCTAAAGGAATTAGGCACTAAATACAGAGCGATCCATATAGACCTGAACCACTTCAATACTCCATAACTTATGAACCAATAATAGTACACACGTGCAACTTTAGGAGAATACAATACACGATTGGGAGATTACTTTACATTATTTACATCTCAGAGAAAATGTTGGAAGTGTCCTCTACCAGCATTTATACATGTCTGCACTCGTCTCACCTTATTCTCTGAAGTTTTACGGAGATGCTATCGAATTTACTAATGGCTATTTCCAGCAAGATGGAACAACGTGCCATACATCTAATGACACTATGGAACTTGTAACCAGTTTCTTTGATAATCGAATAATCTCAAAATGTCCGTGGCCCCCAGATCCCCTGACCTAACCTCACCGGATTTTTATGGGGTATCTAAAAAGCAGTGTACAAGAATAGGCCACGGACAATTGATGTTCTAAAGGAATCCATTCGAACCGAAATAAGTAACATTGGCGAGGATACTCTCCGCAAAACTTCAGAGAATATGGTGAGACAAGTAAAAACATGTATAGATGCTAGTGGAGCAACATTTTCTCTGAGATGTAAATATTGTAATGTAATGTACCAACTGTGTATTATACTTTTCCAAAGTTGTACGTGTGTTCTATTATTGGTTCGACGTTATGGCATATTGAATTGGTTCAGGTTTAAATGGATCGCACTATATTTGTGTATTCCACTTGCAACAATTTCCTCTAAGACTATTTAGCACAGCAGAACTCATATGTGGCAGAAAAAGAAGTAGACTTGACCTCGAAAGAGTGAGAATGCTAGTATGTTTTAACTAAAACTTACAAAAGTGGACTGCTTCAAAAACACATTTTGTCTAATTTAAAATGTTTAATGTAGAGTTTAAACATAATTACATTCAATGGTTTTAACTTTTGTCTCATGTGTGTGCATCTAATTCATTTCGTTAGCATTAAACAGTTATCCCATTTTATTTTGTATTGAAAATAGAAGTAGAAATGACGGGTCGAGTATGGAAGAATCGGTTTCTTGGTAAATATCGATTATCAGTATCGAGTATCGAGGAGATCTCGAATTGCCCCAACCCTAGTAAAAACCATACTTCCTAAACACTTGCCCTAGTAATTTCGCAACATGCGTGTACATTCCCAGGTTCATAAGTGTTAAGTGTTCTCCTTATCACCGTTTATGCGTGCGCAGGGACAAAATGGTGCCCCAGTAGTGTACGTGTATACATTAGCTCAGGTATAAATCTGACAAGAGAAGTTAAACTTGTTAGCATAATTCTGCCAGGAGAGGGCGTCGTAAATTTCAACTGGAAATGAGTTCCACCACACGTTTGTTGTACAAACAAGTAACTCACCCTTAACGTTGCTGCGTTCAACAGATCTTAATGTTTGTGTTAACCTGATGTGCAGCACTCACATGACTTTCTCCAACTATTGGTTTACATCATGAATAACATCAACAATCCCTTGAATGAGCTTCTTTAACTCATGACTAGGGCCCGGAAGTTGTTGACCTAAATTTTCTCTAAAAGTGAGCTATAAAATGCCCTTAAAATATTAAAAAATGCGCATAAAATGTAAAAAATGACTTAACAAAAATTAACAATTTCTTTCATAATAATAAATTAACAATTGTCACAGACAAATAGTGAATGTATGGTTGGAATAACCACATTTTAAAATTAGCTGCAGCGGGAATTAATGACACGCCGATAAACTGTCGTCTCGTCGCTGCTTTTCGAAGGTGGAATACAATGACTTCACATTCTCTTTCGCTATTATTAAGTGAGATGCTGCTTCTCGTAGATTTCTGCCTCAGCTGCTCAGCATGGATCCTGCACTCTGGGTATGCGTGTGATATTAGCGCAGAAAAACCAGAGCTTTCTTCGAAATGCGATTTATTGACATAAAATAGAATTGAAGGTTTGCCGATACGTCTTTGTAGCAACGGCCGCCGGATAGGTTCACTAACTATCACAATATACCACAAAGCTGGTTAGGTTGACGGCCAGCTGCCTCTGGACCAACCGCCATCCACGAGTGTTCCAACCCAAGTGACCTTTCTCTTCCCTCGGTCATGGATTACGCCTTTACTTCCCCTTAACCCCCTACAAATTTAAGCGCGAAACATCGCGTCGTCATGCCAACCAAGAGACTTTCACATATTTTCATCGACCAGGTGTGCAGTTAGTTTCCGGAAAAAAAAAGTATCGGGGAGTAAGACAAGTCCCTGGCCTGTGACCCCCCATACCTGCTCGCACACTTCTATCCCATTCTGTCACTTTTAGCACCAACTAAGCCTTCACTAACTTACCATTTTAACATGCGCTGATTTCCAAATTATATCATTTTAATATTTTGTGCATATACAGTTTCGGTTTCACCCCATATGATTTTTTTTCCACAGTTCCCACACTGATTTCGTGGTACCATTCTCCATTGCGATGTCAAATATCTACAAAAATGTGCTTGGTGGTTAAAACCTGCTGGCACTGATGATATTCAAGTGGAAGTTCTTCTTTGAGAAATAGAAATGAGTGGGTTAATTTGATGTGTCCAATTCCCAATCTTGGTACTATTTTGTAATTTACGTCCTCCAACGTTAAGACATATCGGACGATGAATGGAATGGGTGAAATGATACTCAAATGAGCCCAGGGTCCATAGAGCTTAGAGTTACCTGGCAGTCGTCTTGGAAAACCCCGGAAAAACCTTATCCAGGTAACTTACCCTGACCGAGATTCCAACTCGGGATCTCTTGAACGTAAGGCAGACACTGTACCACCACGCTACCGAGACGGGCATTCCCAATCTTGTCAGTAAAATTTGGTATCTTCTTTGTAGCTTACATGCAGAGGACATGTGTTCAACTATATCTGCATTGCAGCTATCATTATATAGGTTGTTTCAACGATTTTAGCCGTTGCGTAGTTTATAGCTTAACCAGACCGAATTTCGGTGTCCCAGCTTCGAAATTCTGTTAGGTATAATTGTATGCAGAATTAAATATTAAATGATTTTGTGATTAGGCAGTGCAGGAACCACAGTTGGGCGAACCTCAAAAGTTGTTGTTGGGACGCACCAGCCACGAAAACAAAAGCAGTGTTCTTTATTATTGTCCCTAGTCTCACTTTCAGGTAATGGGGCAAAGGGCAGTGGAAAAAGTCGAATAATGTCTCTGATGGTTCCATGGTTGCTCATTTTCCTACGATCTTAATTGTACAGTACTTTCAACCAGTTACTGTAAACTCAACAGTTTCCTTTTCAGTTACGGATGCTTTATTTAGTATTATTAAATACAGTGAAATAAAATGCTTGTCTCATTGCATAAGGCATTTAGATTTGGTTTCCTTCTTTCCTTTTTTTTTTCTTTTGTAATTTATGTCCTCCAACATTTAGTCATATCGGACGATGAATGGAATGGGTGAAATGAAGCTAAAATGAGTCCGGGATCCATGGAGCTTACAGTTACCCGACATTCGTCTTTCAGGATAAGGGAAAACCCCGGAAAAAACCTTATCCAGGTAACTCACCCTGTCCGAGATTCGAACTCGGAACCTCTTGAACGTGAGACAGACATGCTACCATCTACGCTACCGAGGCGGGCTTAGATTTGGTTAACTTAATCTACTAATCTTTGATATTGTTCTCTGTCCTTTTTATTATTTAATGCTTCTATCCTCAGTTTCACTAACATTATAATCCCTCTGAAGGGTTTAGTTGCATATGTCCACCAGATTATTTGCCATCATCAACTGCTATAGGGGAATTTTGGAACACGTTAAGCATAAACACTCATAAGAAATAATTAAGCAATAGCTTCCTTACTGTGGTTTCATAAGCCAAAGAAATTTTTAATAGCAGCAAGCTACTGTGGAGTGTAACAGTAGTTTTGGGTTATGTTTGGAGGAGGTATGAAAAGTTTATAGATTTATAAAAAATGATTATATAAATCTATTTAGTCATTTAAATAAGTAAAAATATATGCAATTTTCTGATTGGCCGTAGTAATAAGTGTATGACGTAATGTTGTGACGTAGAATTAAATTGGCCAATCACAAAATTAAGATAGGAGTAACGATAGTTACGAAAAATCAATAATCTTAGGAGAGATGTTTTGTAATGGAAAGTGTGATGAATAGTGGAGCAGGATCAAGAACTTTTATGTAATAGTTGGAACTTTTTAAATATAACAAAGTAAGAATTTTTTTTGGAAGTACCCTGGGAAAGGAAGTTCAAGTAAAGTGTAATTCAGATAATACAATTAAATTGTTACAAAAGTTGATTTCTCCGAAACTTTATTCCGAACCACGCCTGAGACCAAGATTCTCATGACTCTTATTTAATCAAACACAATCATCAAGAAACAACTCAAGATACAAGGAATTAACCCTGTTATATCTGGCTTCTCGACGTGGGTCTTCGAAAAATCAACGTGCATCCCATCTCCAACATAGAAATCCCGCACAAATTGCGCCCGAACGTGTGGCTGATTAAGGTGGAGACAAATTTAACTACGGATGAAGAATTCTTGTTCCAGGAGTATGCCAGTATGTTTACAAACAGCTACTGCACGCGGCACGGCGTGTGACTTATACCTGCGAACTCCCACAGCGTGAGGCGCGCGTCGTTGTTCCTGTAACTGTCTAATCCACACTCATTCTGGAGCAATCTTATGCGACTCTATTGACGGTAAAAGCTGTTTATATGTGTCACATTGAAGCTGAGCAACTATTTCTATGTGTTCCTTCGGTGTCGTTTTGAAACACCCTGTAATATATGATCCAGAGTTTCTTTATTTTCGTGTCTATAAATGGGTTTACATCTCTGCAAGGCACGCCTTGGTAGCGTAGATGGTAGCGTGTCTGCCTAATATTCAAGATGTCCCGAATTCGAATCTCGGTCAGGGTGAGTTACCTGGATAACGTTTTTCCCCGGGGTTTTCCCTTATCCTGAAAGACGAATGTCGGGTAACTCTAAGCTCTATGGAGCCCGGTCCCATCTGAGCATTATTTCACCCATTCCATTCATCGTCCGATATGACCTAACGTTGGAGTACTAAATTACAATATATATATATATAAGGAGAAATCTCTGTAAGGAGTTGGAATGCCATTCTTAGTGATTGAGCTTTGTATGCTCTTCTTTGCTGCAAGATCTGCCTTTTCGTTTCCAGTTACACCACAATGAGAGGGTATCCATTGGAGAAAGGAATGGCTTTTCCAACGTAGACGAAAATTAAAGCTCTCCATCAATGTGAAGTATAAACATTTAATCTTTTGATAATCATGCAAAGAGCGTAGGATTTTAAAGACAGTCCTTTAAAAACCAATAATTATTTTACCTACTGAATAGTATAAGGAATGAAAATTTAAGTCTACCTGGATAAACAAAAGGTAACTAGAGCAAGAGGTTTCTGTAATAAAACCTGGAGGAATGGAGGGTATGCCACACGTCAGATGTTTTTGCTGTATGAAAGGCCAAGATGCGGCAGTGTTGAAAGCAGAGGTGTGAGACGAAGTGAGAACTGCCGAGCATGGATTTCATCAAAGTCCCTTTCCACCGTGTAAGGCACTTTAGTGCAATCAGAGCAAGGTGAAGTACATCCATTTACCCTGACAGGCGCACAAAGACATTCGGGCTAATGAAAAACTTAAGCAACATCAAAGCTCCGAATCCCGCACCTGGGACTGGGGAAATACATTCGATCAGCGAAGCAAATTCTGTTATAGACAAGCAACGTTCTCTCCCCCTCCCCCTCGCTTAAAGTCATAGCTCAGAACGGGGAGGGGGGAAGTTTGCTACTCCCGGGACAAATATTTTCGCTTTCAGGAAACTGATTCTGCGAGGAGATGTGCAAACATGAGAGATCCGAACAGAAAACACAGAATCCATTTCGCCTTGAGAATGTTTTATCGTACTCGGGGGTGCTGGTGCTGTTCAAATGTTTTCCGAGCACAGCGCCACATTTCCGGAATTATCTTCCTCCAAAACCATCGGTTATGATGTTCATATGCCTTTTGGCAGAGAAGATGTCTCTGCTGATCGTTTCCGCCCCGGGTTTACTTCCGTTTATCTTTTCAGCTCCATTCTTGGAACTCTACGTCTCGCGTCAATAAGAAATTGTTTGTTTCCTCTGTATTCGCTTGAGTAGAATTCCTTTTGGCTATTTTGTAGCTCTTGATAAATTGTTTTTAAGAAAAATATGCAACCAGGAAAATATTTCTTAGTTTCTATTAGAATGTAAGGGATTTATTAAGTGTGATGCAAATGACAGCTTTGGAGTCAATATTAACACAATCTACCAGTTTACTATCTAAAGAAAACTTGTGTGTCCTTTGATTAATGATTTATACACTATGATCCATATATACCTGAACCATTTCAATAGGTCATAACCTTTGAACCAATATTAGGAGACACGTGCAACTTTAGGAGAATATAATACACAATTGGGAGATTACATTAAACTATTTACATCTCAGAGAAAATGTTGAAAGTGTCCTCCACCAGCACCTATACATATTTGTACTCGTCTCACCATATTCTCTGAAGTTTTACGGAGAGTATCCTTACCAATGTTACTTATTTCGGTTCGAAAGGATTGTACATATTCTTGTACACTCTATTATTTAGATACCCCAACTAGAAAAACTCCAGGTTACGTCAGGGGATCTGGGTAGCTAGACCTTTTGAGATCATTCGATTATAAAAAAATTGGTTACAAGTTCCATAGTGTCATTAGATGTATGGTACGTTGCTCCATCTTGCTGGAAATAACCTCTCAATTCGATATCCTCCAGCTGCTCCACAAATGTCTTGAAGGTACCCATATAAACTCCAGTGTCTACAGTCATATCATGTATAGATGCTGGTGGAGGACACTTCCAAAATTTTCTCTGAGATGTAAGTAGTGTAATGCAATCTCCCAATTGTGTATTATATTCACCCAAAGTTGCACGTGTGTCCTATTATTGGTTCAAAGGTTATAGCCTATTGAAGTGGTTCAGGTTTATATGGATCGCACTGTATAAGAACCGTTGGAATATAAAGAGTGTAAACAGTTACGTATTGCAACACTCGGTGATAGGTGGATAAGTACTGTCTACCCACAACAAGATAGCAAGCGAGGCATGAAGAGGAAGAGGGGTTAGGACTGTTTATCGCTCTGGTACTGGATCTGTTTTCTACGATATAAGTGTATGAGAGTGGATAGGAGTCACCCATGTTGCCAGATCTAATACTCGTTTTAGTAAGTGCAGTGATAGGTATTATGTATGAGTGAGTTATGTGGGATTGGAATTTGGCTTTTATTACGGTGGGGATTCGGTACGTAGGCCAACATGCTGGGCCTATTGTTCCTATGCCCCCAAGTAGGGGCACCCCTGAGAGGAAGGATGAGGCGAAGGAGACAGAGGGTAGCCGGGCCAAAGAGCTACGACAGTACAGAGGGCAAGGCCCCTACAGTTTACTTATCTATCTAGCGGGCGTTCTTTGTGTTGTTGACCTGCCCATATGTTTTGATTTTGCAGATTCGGCACATTCCTTCCCTGTTCTCTGTTCATTTTCTGCAGTGCAAGGCTCCAACCTTCGCCTTCTACGTAGAGTTTCAAGCTTTTAACGAATGTTTTTTTTTTTCTTTTCCTCCGTCAGCCCGGGCTTCCTTCATTCTTCTAATCAATTCTTTCTTCAATTCTTGCTCCTTTTTGTATAGTCTTGTTCAATAAAAATATTCGATCCTTTCAGTTGAATCGTTTACTGTAGTATTTTCCCTTTCATCTTCGTCGTAGCCAATTTTACTACAATCTTCCCATTCTTTCAATTCTGTACGTGTCCACGATTTCCCATCCAGTTAAGGCAATTCCCAGCTTATTCTGGAGGATCTCCTCTATCTGCTCCCAGGTACTGCCGTCTCGATTTTCTTTCATACCAAATACTACCAGATTTTTTCTTCTTCTATACTCCGCTCTTTCTATTGCGTCTATTCTCCGGTCACATTCTATTAGTTCTTTCTCCATTTCATCATTTTTCCGTTTTAGCAAAACGTTCATCTCTGCGATCTTTTCAGCTACTGTTTACTTGGATAGAGACTTCCCCCGACAGGCCAGGACAACGAACTCGCTCCCCCACAGCGGGACGGCAACGAGCCCAGCAGCCGAGCCCTAATGATCCCAAGGCAGGCCATACGACCCCCAAAGGTCCTTGGCTGGTGGTCCAGAAATGGTCCCAGCAGAGGAGCGGAGACAGACAACCGAGCTACGGAGGAAGTAGTTTTCCTCAGAGCATATCATCCTGCCATGCACCGCCGAGACACCCGCCGACACTTCTACCCTGAAAGACACCACCAGATGAGAGATGATGTGGAATGATAATGGATATGAAATGGAGGGACAGTAAATTCGGGTGTGTAATAAACCTACACAGCATTCGCCTAGCAACTCGGAAAATTCCCGAAAAAATCCACGGGTTAGTTAGGTCAGCCACGGGAATCGAACCCGGGCCTGCCGAATGCGGGCCACAAGACGAAACCGCCTGAGCCATCCCGCTCGGTCAATGTTGGTTTAGTTTAGAGTTTATAAATTTGGTACATATCATATGGTGAATATTACATAAACATGTTAATTTATTAGATCAGTAATTACACATTTAAAAACGTTTAATAAAAGTTGCCATAATGACGCTTTAAAATGCGTTTAACTTCTCTCCCTTCAAAGACCTGCTAGAACAAGAAATGTGTTGGTGTACCCCTGTTAGGAAAATGAAAATCTACAGAGTGGATTTTCGTGAAGGATGTTGGTGTTGGTCATTACTAGCTAGCAGAGGGTCCCTCTAAGCCCAATCCTCCAATTATTCTTGTTGCTGATGCGGAGGGTTCCTTTTTCGCGCTGTCAATACACAGTGGTTACCGATCGATCAACGTCCACGTGAGGTTTTCGCCAAAATTCGTCTCAGGGCAAAGGTGAACACAGCTGGAGAAATATATTCCACGTGACCACTGACGTGTGTAACACTAGAACAAAACAACGTCTACTCTTGCTGTATTACAATCAGTCCAAACTGTACGAGATTGCTAAAGTAAATTACGAGCAAATATTCCATGTATAAGTTTGTACAGCAGTATGGTAATTGTGATATACGCAGAGTAGTGTCAACTCACTTAGATGCTTAAAGATCCATATACGGAGTTTATACATAAAACCAAATACCTTTGAGGTTTTATAATTTGACTCGGGAAAGTAATAACATTTAAAATTGTTGTTATTAGTTTACTGGATCTGTCAGTATGGTCTATAGCTTTTTTATTTCAACGTTATTTAACTGGGTTGATCATATTGGACGCATAATGAATGTTAAGTGTGAAATTATGCTCAAAAGAGGCCAGAGTTCTTAGAATTTAAGATTAACCAACATTCGTCTTGGGAAACATGAGTTAGGAATTTGCTTTCTTGGTAATTCCCAGCAAATAACTCAGTAATTCAGTTACATTTTTTATTCTTCTCTTTCTGTACTACAAGAAAGGATAAAACATAATTTACATCAGTGGAAGACAGGTAGTGGCGGTGTGACGTCAGTTCTAGTCGCAAAATCTGCTCCCGAACGAAAGCCAGGTAGCGTGTGACGTCACCACGCTGATTTCTGCTGCCCAAGAGGAAGGAAATAGTTTCATATGTTGGGTTTCCCACAGCGAAAGAAAGAGAGGAAACTTATATGTACAACTAACATCTTGGGTGTTGTAATATTAATGCTGACTGCTTTAATTACACAATTGGTCACATTTTATAAACAACTACATTTTGGCTCTGTGCTATGAGATAATATATAAAACTTCAACCCGTAATTTATCTAAAGGTCAGGCAGGTTGTAAAGTAAATTAAATGAAACACTAAGTAATTTTCTATTCAAATTAGAGGAGACCCATTCAGAACAAAATTACGTAGATATTTTCCGACACTTTCTGCTTCGCAATTCTTTAACTAGTTTATCAATGTCAGGACGTAATGTCTAGAAAATTTGTAATAGAAGGCTGCATATTAGATTGTGATCCGACAAGGTACTTCGGGGTTTAGACTTAGCTAACTTCATAACAGAAAGAAAGAAATTGTTCGCGTACATATGTCGAGCCAAACATACACAATGTCCGTGTGGCAAGTGAATACAACCTCGGAAATCTGGTTTTGGGGGCATTCTTTTAAGAATGAGCCAAATCTCTCTTTTGTGTATATTTGTCTTTCAATAAATCGTCACATTGTAAATGTAACAGTTCCATTTGGTACGTGACAGCTACATTGTTGTCATTGAGTGCGCTACACCTAACTGAACCCTCAGATTTTGTACTCACAGCGTAATTTATATAGGCAACTTTGTTCTACACGGCTCTTGCCTGACGTCACACGCACTGCAGGCATCGCTCCCGGCTGAAATACGTCAAAACTCTTGAAGCTGTATTCCTCTGATTTACATCGAAGTTAAAAAACTAAGTGGATATTTAGCTTCCCTGAAATTGCACTAAGTAGTAATGACCATCTCTCCAGTAAATTATGTGAAACCATTTATTGTGTTGAATAAAAATCTAGGTCTTTATAATGATCATAAATAATAGGAATTTGTTGTGGGCTCTGTATTCAATTATATCTTAAGTCTCAAAATAATAATAAAAAACCTCCTAAAATCGAATAAAGTTTTAATATTAGACAAAGCTAAAGCTTGTGGTTAGCTTTAATAGCACATAGTGTTTCTTTTAACATTTGTTTTCTATTTTAAATAAATTACATTCCCGTGAAATAAAAGCAATCTATTTTTTGTCCTTTTTGTTAGTTACTCGAAAACATGTTTTTCTGTATCTATACGATACAAGTAAATTCATACACAGTCCATATACTAGCCTCGAATGTAGCCCCCAGTAGCCGTGCCGTAAACTTTTATGCTTCGAAAGTTCGTACGTTTAACTGGAAGTTCCCCGTTTCGATCTGCAACTCTTTTAACGTAAGAAGGGATATTTGCTTACGTGAAGGTCGGGGCAGTTGAGCCACCCAGCGTATGACTAATAATATAAATATAATTGTTCAACAGAATAGCTCAATGTCAACTGTTAAAATGATTTGCAATTCCATAGTCCAATAGATTCAAAACAATGAAAATAATATGCGGTTTGTATACTTTTAAAAGAATCCAAAGGTAGTTAAGTTATGAAAGCGTAGAGCCAGACTAAAAAATGAAAATTAAAATTAAATACCATAGCCAGGATTTGAACTACGGATCTTCTGGTCTCCGTCCAGCCACTCTAAACCATTGAGCTACTATGGCCACGTGCCAATATGACATTAAATTCTCCAATTGACTCGTGTTTCTCCCGGTAAACCGCTAGGAGTTCCCATAAACAAATGAGACAACTACCTTAATGGTGACTTACTATGCTCTAAGTACTTTAAGGTCCGGGCTTTATAGTTTGGACCACTATTAGTTACAATTAATGTAAATTAATTGTTCTCTCACACTAGCCGTGTGTAGAACGTACTATGAAAGGGTAGATCCAGACTGAAAAATTAAATGCACAGCAATTGCATAGCATGATTTCAATGCTAGGCCTTAAAGTACTTACAGCGTAGTAAGTCGCCATTAAGGTAGTTGTCTAATGTGTTTATGAGAACTCCTAGTGGTTTACCGGGGAAAATACGAGTCAGTTGGAGAATTTAATGTCATGTTGGCACGTTGACCATAGTCGCTCAATGGTTAGAGCGGCTGGACGGAGACCAGAAGATCCGTGGTTCAAATCATTGAATTTCTTAGTCTGGCTTTACCGTTTATAGTGCGTCCTACACGGCTAATGTGAAAGAACAATTAATTTCCATAGTTAAGCTGGTTTCTTATTTATGTTGGACGAGATGATGATTTGTTTTTTGTAATTTACATCCTCCAACGTTGTCATATCGGACGATGAATGGAATGGGTGAAATGATGCTCAAATGAGCTTAGAGTTACCCGACATTTGTCTTTCAGGATAAGGGAAAACCCCGGAAAAACCTTATCCAGGTAACTCACCCTGACCGAGATTTGAACTCGGGACCTCTTGAACGTGAGGCAGACATGATACCACCACGCTACTAAGGCGGGCAAGATGATGATGATGATGATGATGATGATGATGATGATGATGATGATGATGATGATGATGATGATGATGATGATGATGATGATGATGATGATGATGATGGCTGGCCCCACAGCTCAGTCGGTGGAGCACCTGCCTGCCGTCCTAGGGGTCCCGGGTTCGATTCCCGGCGGTGGGAATCCCGACCAAGATAATTCCCCATCTTCCCCAGAGTGTGTAAGTATGAATGAGTGTGTGAATGTGCGCGTGATCTAATGATTAAAAACTAAAGATAACGAGTTAACACCTTCGGTATGTTCCAAAGGAGAACGGCCGCCGATGTGACCATAGCAGTTAAAGGCAGGGTACAAATGGAACAAGCAAAAAAAAAAAAGAATAGGGTAAGGTTTTATTAATTTCTTGCATTGTTAGTTGTGCTTCATTATTCTCAGCCACTACTCACGAAAGTTTGTAGCAAATGATAATCATGATCTGAAATCCAGATTGTGGGAGGTTGGATTACTCATTAAAGAAAGCTGTTGCCATATGAATAATTCCGTACTTGATTATTAACTACAAATAAGACCATTTAGTATTATATTATGATAGAGTTTTAGCTCATGTCAAAATAAATTTGAAAATAATTTGTGACATTAATGTAGAGGGAATATTAGAGAGAAACTTAATTTTCATGTCTAATACTTTGATTTCTACACTATATAGGTACTAGGAAACCAAATATATATATATATATATATATATATATATAGATATATAACTTGTAGACGTTAAGGCACACTTTAGCACATAACGCTTCGTCCTACATCTACTGCTAAATTTGGGAGAAATCCCCTGTGGGAGCTCTGCATGCTACATTCCTTGTTAATACCCTTTAGTTGTATTACATATTCTCTGGGTATGGTAGTTTCACGCTTCCTTGGACTGAGTGCAGTATAAAACTATTCCATCATTTTCGCAGAAGTTTGTCAGTGATGCAGGCGCCTATCTCCAAATTAGAGGTTACAAGCTTCATTCTCTCGAGGGAATTTCGAACCCTTTCGAAGCTCCATGCGCCCGGGGCCTCTCTCGCTCTCTTAGCCTGTAACAGAAACGATTAGTGGGAATTCCCCAGCCAACGTACTAGGGAATTAAACTTATCGCTTCCTCCTACACAGCACTGCCATCATACTTTACAATAATTCCGTCTCCAACAGCTTCATTCACTCAACTGTGTCGACTTTACAGATAGTCTCCGCAATGGACTGCGAAGAAGCTGTTTCCTTCAGTTTTGGTGCTTCCTGTTGCACATTATTCTCTCTTATGTACAGCCTGTTTCAGATATATACTGAACCGTGGTATAGGCAGGATCCATTGTATAACCCAAGTCAAAAATATTGTACGACCATTCATATGCTATTTTCTACATAGTATTTTAAAAAATGTCCTTGAAAATGCTTTTTCTTCCATTACATTTCACGTTAATCCAGATAGACATTTGTAGACATTTTCTGATTAAATATTTCAATAGTCAAGCACTTTAGGAACTGGTGGCATGTGACAGCTTTAAGATATATTTTCTTTGCATGCCTAAAATTCATAAAGCAAATAATGGCATCCCTTTCCAGAAAAGTACAACATATTAAAAAAAATTAAAATGACAAGAAATATCTCTGAAATAATTCACTACAGAAAAAATTATACTAGTGCACCTTTACTGTATTTACATTTCTTATGCAATAAGATTTTGTGTTACCAGTTATGCAAAAATTATCCAGAATGAAAAGTACTTTTGAAGACATTCCCATTAAGGTTAATATATACAAATATATTATATTTTTCTTGGAAATAATTTAAAAGTATGACATTTCGCTCAAAGTCGTTTTAGCCATTTTTAACTGAATTAAAATTTTGGTAAAATTTTTCATGTTAAATGGTAGTCCGGTTGGAATAATTTTCTTAAATGTATGTTTATTGTTTAATATTTTTCTCTTTTTTGCAGCCCGAAAAAGCAACCAAAATTGTAGTATTATCGGTTTTGGTATCAGTAATTATCTTTGAATGTTACTTATAAAACACAGTGCGAATAAAATTTCTAAATAAGTTGTAACAAATACGAATTACAAATTTAGCAAATGAAAAATAGTTAAAAGAATAAATACTTGTTCTGTTATATTCACGCAATTTTCTCTACTTATTTTTCAATTCAAATCATTTATTACAAAAACTTATTTTTCAATTCAAATCATGTTAATACAGACAAATTGTAGAAGTATGTTAAATAGCATATTTCTACAAGTTTCCTTATAGCCTTAAGGAAACCAAAAGAATACAATGTGCTTAAACGACAGTTAAATCTTTCTAGAGCTGGTTGTTATGTAATGTTCTTTTAAGTTCCGTTGGCTTTGTATGACCAGAGATGAAATAAGATAATAACGACCTTCCGTTTCAGAAAAGTATATTTGAAAATTTAAACCAATATCAAGTAGCGTCCGAAAAATAGTTAACTCCACAAATAATTGTATTTGCCATAAATTGGATACTTTAACTAACGTGCAGTGTCTAGGGAAATTACCTACTGCATTCTACTTAAAAATTCGACAAGAAGATTTCATTGAGTAGAGCCAGACTGAAAAATGCAATGTCATAGCCGGGATTTGAACCACGGATCTCCCGCTCTCCATTAGGTTGCGCTAACCAACTGAGCTACTATGGCTAACATGCCGACATGACATTAAATTCTCCAAATGACACATGTTTCCCGGTAGACCACCTCATATGCTATTAATGTTTATTCAATTCCGCTTTCCTTCGCCAACTTACCCACCTACAAGTAATCTTACTCGCAAGTGCGGGTAAGATGACGAGTTTGTTGTCATTGTAAGCAACTGGAGGAAACGGAAATAAGTTTCACTTTAAAGAAACTGTGGCATCAGTAGTGAGGGAGAAAAATCTAATGGTTGCTCTGAAATACGAGGGCTGTTCAATAAAGAATCGTCATAATTTTTTACGGTCATAATTTTTCGCACTAAAATTCAATCTTATTAAACTCTGTTAGCTTAATGTGAAACAAACACGTCGTAGTAGTTTCATTGTTGGTACTCCTGGTCCCACCTGTGAGAACCAGGCAAAATCAGACATGTTCAGTATCGCCTACCGTTGCATTGGAGGTAACACGTGAGGAACAATATGCAGCTTTGAAATTCTGCTTTCGTCTCCACAAATCTTAAGTTGAGGCCTATACAATGTTACAGGAGGCCTATGGAGAGTCTATTCTTCCCAAAAGCACAGATCGAAAGTGGTTTAAAATGCTTAAAGAGGGGAGACAGTCAATTTTAAAGGAAGGAGGACCTGATGCTCCAGTTACTGCTCTTATGGAAGAAAACATTAACACTTCTGTTGCCACTGTGAGAGGATCGACGAATTACCTTAAGATCACTTAATGAAATACTGAACATTTCATTGGGTGCCACCCACACGTTGGTGACGATGTGTTTCTGCGCGATGGGTGCAAGACTGTTGATTCATGAACAAAAGAACATTCGCATGCAAGTCTGCATGCAGTTAAAGTTGATGTTAGAGAAAGATCGGGAGTATCTTTCAAACGTAATCACTGCTGATGAAACTTGGCTACATCATTTTGATCCTGAGAGCATACAGCAAAGCTCAGTGTGAAAATCTCCTTTATCACCAACCCCCCCCCCCAAAAAAAAGCAAAAGTGGTTGTTTCTGCTGGGAAAGTTATGGTCATCTCATTCTTTGATATTCATGGAATGGTTTATCAGCATGTGGTACCAGCACTCACATCAGTAACTGGACAATGCTACAGGGATGTCCTGAAAATATTGCAAGTCCATATCAGGCGCAAAAAACCACATTTCCGTCAAGCAGGATGGATGCTGCATCACGATAATGCGCGGCCGCATATTGCCAATGTTGTTGCTGAATATCTTGCAAAAACCAACGTGAAGTGCATCCCTCACCCTCCCGATGGTCCGGATTTAGCCCCATGTGACTTTTTTCTATTCTCTAACTTGAAGAAACGCCTTCGTGGGAGGCATTGTCCATCATCAGAAGCAGTGGTGAAGGCTGCGGAGGCGATTTTGAAGGATCTGTCAAAAAATTGTTTCCAACATGTCAACGCTGGGACAAGTGCATTACATTCGGGGGAGACTGTTTTGAGAGGCACAATCAAAATTATGAGGGTGAGTAAAGGTATGTTGTCAAAAATATATTGTGATCATTCTTTATTGAACAGCCCTTGTACTAATCTAAGTGCAAGGTCAAAAGATGAGAATAATAGTTATAAAAGCTTACTGACGTAATTTTGCTCTCCCTTCCCCTATTAATCTAATATTTATCTCGATTAACATTAAGCAGACAGAGAAACAAGTTGTAGGAATGGTTTGAAAAAGATTACAGCAATTCATGTTGGTGTACACGTCAGACTTTTAAATTATGTCTCACACAAATACACATGCGGGATAGAAAGTAATCAAGTTCCTTAATTTTGCAGTCAAGAAAGTAAAAGCTTTCTTAAGGAAGAACAAAGACGTGCCGCCTGCTTCATCACCTTTGGCTAAATCTTTTACCTTTGAAAGGAAAACGGGTCACAGGACTTTTCTTGATGCCTTCGCTCACAAACAGGTCGCGTCGGGAGGAAAAATTAAGTCAAATTCAATCAAATTCCCTTTGCTAGGTGTGTTTACTGTGGAGTGCTTTGTGAACCTACCAGGAAGTAATTAATCTCAAGGCTCCGGTTCAGAAATAGCTGCTCTACATAGACTTCCTCAAAAACAGCTGAATGAGTTATAAATTTTACACACATTTCCATATAAATTGCATGGCTTGAAACATCTCTCTCTCCACGCAAATGCATTTCTGTGAAATGCCCTGCTAACGACCCTTGTATAAGCTCTTCCTAAATTTACCCCCGAAATGGCTAAGTGGACAAGAATGGGAGAGCGTGCTTCTCCACTCTTTGCCGGAATGGACCGTGTTCATTTCCCACAAAACCGCTTTGGAATTTTCAATTTCCTTTGGTCAAATACGTTCGAACCACGACAGACTTAACGACGTATCATTTAAAAGCTTGCCTCATAGCCCATGCTTCCTTACAGAGTTCCTAATGAAAAGCTTCTTAATTCATTCTTAGTTTAATTACTATGAACAGTTTATCAAATGGTTTGCGTACACTAACACGTTTTGCCAGCCCCTAGAGTGTGGTTGGTAGCGTGTCTGCCTCACATTCAAGAGGTCTTCAGTTCGATTCTCGGTCATGGTGACTTATCTAGGCAAGGTTTCTTTAGGGGTTTCCCAGAATGTCGGATAACTCTATGCACTATGGACCCTGGGCTCATTCGAGCATCATTTGAACATTCCATTCATGTCCGATATGAATTACCTAATGTTAGAGGACGTAAATTTAAAACGAAAACGACCTTTCTCTTTGTGCGGCACCTGTAAAGCCATCTTCAATAACTCTTACTTTTCTACTGCCGCCTGCTACAGTGGAGAACCATGTGATCTGCAGAGCCATGTACCTGAGGATTGTAAGAACAGGCAACCGTTTCGAATGGACAGCAAATTTAATGGAGACTAATAAAAGTGTTATTTTAAGAAAATTGCTCATTTTCAGGAATAGAATTAAACTTTTCTGAACCTTAGCTCTATTGAAGTATTAAATATTCTAATTTCTAATTTTTCAATAACATTATGTTTTAAAGTAATTGTTTCTATAACAACAAGAGAAGCCTAAGATCCAATAAGTTAAGTGCGAAGTTCTCTAAGGCCCCCACCAAGTATTACCGTCTTTAGGCGATACAGACTGCCAATAATACAGTGCGATCCATATAAATCTGAACCATTTCAATAGGCCATAACTTTTGAACCAATAATAGGACACACGTGCAACTTTGGGATAATATAATACACAACTGGAATATTACATTACACTATTTACATCTCAGAGAAAATGTTGGAAGTGTCCTCCACCAGCATCTATACATGTTTGCACTCGTCTCACCATATTCTCTGAATTTTTCTGGAGAGTATCCTCGCCAATGTTACTTATTCTGTTTCGAATGATCCCTTGAGAACATCAATTGCCCGTGGGCTATTCTTGTGCACTCTATTTTTTAGATAACAGCAAAAATTCCGGTGAGGTTAGGTCAGGGGATCTGGGGAGCCACACATATTTTGACATTACTCGATTATCAAAGAAACTGGTTCAAGTTCCATGGTGCCATTAGATGTATGGCACGTTGCTCCATCTTGCTGGAAATAACCTTCTCTCAATTCGATATCATCTCCGTAAAACTCAGAGAATGGTGAGACGAGTGCACACATGTGTAGATGCTGGTGGAAGACACTTCCAACATTTTCTGTGAAATGTAAATAATGTAAAATAATCTTCCAGGTGTTTATTATTTTATCCCAAAGTTACACATGTGTCCTATTATTGTTTCTAAAGTTATGGCGTATTGCAATTGTTCAGGTTTATGTAGATGGCACTATAGTACTGCACTAAGACAAACAAGGATATTGTCCATTTTATTTCTGCACACACTGTACAAAAGAAATTTCTTAGGAATACCAGGAATATATTAGTGACAATGGTATATTAGATTTCCTCCTTCCCACACCTTTGCTGTACTTGCGATAGGGCTTGAAACTCTTTTCAGAAGGGTTTTTTAACATTTCCCTTCTCAGTAATTAAGATAAAGAAACAAATCGAGTGTACAATGTCGTTTAGTAAATCTACATTTTCATTGGGGAAACGCAAGTATAAATCGCTTACAATTCACAAGAAACTCAAAATTATCGTAAGGCTTGAAAGTGGTGCCACTCTTGTGCGTGTATGTGTAGAATGTATGTGTGATTTTAGATCATTAATTTTCAACTTACAAGTGCAGTAAACAGCATCTTGAACTCTACATTGACTAATGTGTGGGAGAAACTTTTGTATGATGACTGTTGAATTAGACAACAATACAATTCAGTTAAATAACATTCACCAAACACGGTTTGGGGATGGCAAGAAAGCTGTCTCAGTAGACGAGATCGAAGACTGGCTCGACGGAGATGAAGATGACCCAAGCTATTACATCATGACTGACGAAGAAATTGTGGAAAGTGTAAGCAATACAAGGGTCACTAGTAGCGAATCTGAGGCTGAGGATGTGGATTTGGGAAAATCGAACGTGAAATTAAGTGAAGTTAAACAGCATCTGAATCGTGTAATAGATTTTGTCCAGAAAAATGACAATAAACAGATTTCCGCATGGAAATGAGGATCTCATTGTGAAAGAGATGTGTGATAAACCACAAAATAAAATGTATAATTTGTTCAAACCAAGCAAATAAACATTCATCATCTTCATCTTCAAGGAGCGGGCTCTGTGACCCGTTCCGTTCTCTTCAAGAGCCTACTGATCCTTCCAGCGTAGAGCTGGGCGTCCCACATCTCTCTTTCCCTTCGGCATATAATCTAAAACTCTTCTTGGAAGTCGTTCCGCGTCCATTCTTAAAATATGATTTTTCCATTCATTTTTGTTATTTATTATTTTACTGTTAAAATTAAAAATCCCAAGCTCTTCTCTTATTTTTTCGTTTCTTACGTGGTCTATTCTTTTATAACCTGCCACGCTTCTCAAAAATCTGATCTCTGCCGATTCTAGCTGTTTGCGTTGGTTCTTAGCCAGTGTCCATATTTCGGAACCGTATTTTAACGTTGGGACTGCCATTATCTTATAAAATTTCATCTGTGTTTCCTTTCGTGATTTCCTGTTCAGCGTTCTTATTATAGTCCCACACATTTGATTGAATCTGTTTAATATCACCTCCATATCCTTGTTGTTATTAGCTACTGCTACTGTATAGCCTAGATAGTTAAAGCAATTAACTGTCCTATTATCTAATTGTTTATAACTCTTTCTGCTCTTATATTGTTCTTTCCTCTAAAAGCCATTACTTTAGTTTTGTGTTCTGAGATTGAAAGGTTATGTGTTTCCGCTATGTTGTTTAAACTATATACTGCTCTTTGCATGTCATCTTCTGAGTGGGATATTATCACTTGATCATCAGCAAATAATACTGTATTTAAAATTATGTTTCCATTCTGTACATTTTGTTTTATACTTTGCTGCCATTCTTGTATTAGAGTGTACAGGCGATAGAGGACATCCTTGCCGTACTCCTTTATTTATATCCACTGCTTTTGTTTTCCTTCCATTCTTTATCATTGCTATTGTAGTGTTTCTATACATACCTTGTGCAGTCCCTATTAAATGTCCTGGTGTTCCACAATTTTCCATCGCTATCCAAAGTTTATCCCTTAAAACCGAATCGAAGGCTTTAACATAGTCAACAAATAGCATAAATGTGTCAACATTAAATTCCAAATAAATAAACATTTTGTAATTTATTGTATCTTACGTTGTAATGAAATTATACACTACAATTATTTACAAATTTCATTCACAATTTTTACATAGTGTTCATTTCACTTAATCCGGACGACATTAAGCCCCAATTGAGGTCCAGTTTAATAAGATTCTACTGTATTTTGTATAGAGTTTGTCCAAAGCTCTAGAACAATAATCTTAAAACCCATTCTTCTGATACCTGTACCACACCTTTCACGCGATAGTGTAACAGTCAGTGACAGATGGTGCCCATATCTTAATACTACACAGAAAAATAATCATTAGACGCCCATTACCTCTGCCCCGCTGTAAATCAAATCTCAAGAGGTGACATGTCACGTGACTGCCACGTTATTTATAAACCTCTCGCCTCTAGCGCTGCCTAAAAGCAAATTTATGTAATATACTCAAAGGAGCAACAACTTCTGTGCACGCCATTCCACTTTTAACACCTTCATCATAAGCTGCTCAAGGAATTCCATTGTCGCGCTAGAAGTTTCAAATGCCATACATTGTCGTCACACCACGTGGTCACACCAAAGTTTTCAACAATTCATTGCGATAGTTATTGTTCTCACATTTAACATAAAAGTAACATTTATTACTTCTATCCCCTCGTCTAGGATAGATGAAGTATAAATATGCATCGACAAATAGTTAACAAAACGTAGGCGAAAATAATAGATTTAAACGACAGTCAAATGTTTTAAGAGGCCCCTATATGATGCCTTGGAAATAATATTATATTTTCATGAACAAGAGGAAAAAATGAATAAGGATTTCCCAATAGGACAAACCGGAAGGACCATCACTATCAAAATAAACGAACATGGACGGAGCATTCGTTTAATGCAACCTGAGAAGTCTGTACTGGCAGAGCATTGTTTTGATAACGACTACAGAGCCAACTTTCGGGAGACGGCCATCTTGGCAAAATGCAACAGTTACTAGGAGCGAAGAGTTAAGGAGGCTTTGGCCATTTCCTCCGAGAGGAGCACGCTTAATCGTGATGCTGGATTTCAGTGCAGCTCCTCTTGGAAACCGGCCTTAAAAATGGAAATCGTCGACTTAAGAAGCACAAATCTATACAGCTTGATAATCAAGTTAAGTAGTTATGTTTCTTTTTCCCCATTAATTTTCTGTACTCACGCCACCTTCTGACCTGGAATTTAATTTACTGAAAACAGTCTTTTCTTCAGTAATTATTGATAGTGTTTTGTCTTTGTTTATATTTGTATTATATCCAGTAGTTCATTTTCGGTTATAACATTTAATAAATATCCTGAAGACGGGAGAGATTTACGCTCCTAAACGTCAATTTCTAATCGTCTTTTCACCTGGCTTGCTTCCCGAGAAGAACTTCAGCAAACGTGCCATTCAATAACCATATATTTGTTGGAAAATTCAAAGAATTAAAAAGGATTACCTCGGAAATGTTTACTCCACAGAAAAGGTATTGGACATAATTTGTATATTTTAAAAAGATTTATATTTTGTGTAGTAAAATATGTTGTATCTCTTACGATTTTCTAGTAGTGCAAAAAATAATTCAGAATTAAGAACATTTTAGGGGTTACTCCCAGAAAATGAAGATGTAAATTTCATTTCCAATTTAAATATCTTAAATCTGTCCTTTGCTCATTAGAGCAAAACCAAAATGTTCGAATAATTTTCCATTTTTTGGGTAGGGTTGTTGTCACATCCTTATAAAACACCAAATTTAATAACAAATTTGTTATTTAATTGGGTTTCCTACAATGGATTTTTTATTCATGAAGTTCCAAAACAATTATTTCCCAAAAAATATCAGTAATAAAATATTTGGTAAGTAAGTATGCAGTAGAGAAGGTGAACTGCAATATGGAGCAAACAACCAGCTCTTATATACAAATAAAACAATTTTTAACTTGAAGCTTCACTTATCTTATAAGGGATTATGATAATTCTTATAAATTCTCCAGGATCGCAATTTCCTGTAAACTTTTACACATCTTTAGCCGGAAACAAAGCTGTCGCCATCGTTACGAAAGATGGATGTTGATATGTTCTTGTTAGTACTACCAAAATCTGAAACTAAAACAAATTTAAAAACAGAATCGACTGTCGGTATTTCAAAATTCGTTACGTTATATTTTCTCAAACCATTAAAGCTATCGGACCATTTAATTGTTTTAATAATTTAACTTATGGATTTATTTCATGGTGAAATGACAAAAAGTGATGTGCTATGCTGATTTATCAGTTTGTTCATACCTAATGTTACGAAAATGTTCTCTCGTTCAGGTTTCTAAATTACGTTTTTTTCTTTCCAATATAAGCTTTATCACAAACGAAACAATTAAACTAACAAATACCAGATTTTTTATTATCAGGAATTTTATCTTTTATAGAGAAAGGCAATAAATTTTCAAACTATATTTATTTTGAGGAACTAAAGTTATAACAAACTCTTTAAAAAAGTTCAAAATGTATATTAACCCAAGGATGGTAAGTAAACTTTTTAAAATTAAAATTGTCTTTTATTTTTCTAAGGGTAGAAATGTCATTAATAGCTTTTTGATATTTGAAATTTTCAATTTTTTTATTTATAAAGTCTTTATTAAAGTCATTAACTAAAGCAATATTAATAATATATTTATATTATTTATTAAATTCATCTTTATTCAGAGTTATATTTATTAATCTTTAAATCAAACTATTAAAAACAGCAAATTTATGTTGAAAGGCTTAAAACTTATTTTTATGTAATTATTAATATGAGTAGACTTCCTATAAATACCAAAGTTTAAGTTTTTAATATTTCTTATTATCTTTAGATTGTGTTTTCTTCTTTCATTCTTTTTCGTAATTTATCCATTGATTTGTTTAAAAATTCGCCAGAGATTGTTTACTTCAAGTATACATATTAATTGAAAGTAATAGGGGGAGGGCAATTTGAATATGTAAACCTTGGTGTTAAATATTCTTTGCATAGTCCAATGAGGAACAATAACATTTGTAGCATTTTGTAGTGTATTACTGAAAGTATTGGATAATTTGAATAAAAATGGGAAAATACCTTAAACTGCTAATGGCACATAAACCTGAATTATACTTATATCTATTATATAAACAGGTAATTTTTAAATTTTATGATTTCCCAGGCGTGTAAACTTCATTGTTTATCTATAGAAATTTGAAGCATAAAACACAGGTTTCCGATGAAGAAATATAAGAAAGGGATGATAAAATTATATAAATTATTAATAAGCAATTGGGAATATATGATATCAGAAAAAAGTCAAAAGGAATATTGCAATAGGAATAACGTGTAAACGAAGTACATGTAGAGAAAATGTTGTCTTAAGTTAGAGCACTAAGAAAAGGTCGGATGCGTAAACAATAGGACAATACAGGCTAAAATTCCTCCGACAGCTCGGAGCCAGAAACAATGCCGAGTTTTGAGGAAAATATTTAGAGACAGGATGCTGTACCGTAATGACGCCAAGTGGCCATACAACCCTAGGAGGTGGACCCATGACTGCTGCATAGATGAAGGGGAATGGAAATGTCCAATAAGGTAAAATCGTAGAAATAATCTCTCCCAATAAAATGCAACGTAAACCACGTGATAGGCTTTGAAATAGAGAACAAATAGAAAAGGTGTGGATAGACAAACAAACCTAGGAAGGAAGCCGAGAGTAGGGCAAAGTGAAAAGCGTCACTCTGGTGTTTACAACGAAAGGCAGAACACGCGTTATTTTAATATCGGATGCAGAGGTAGTGGCGGAGTTATATTTCAAACCTGGTGTGACTAAGTATTCTCGAAGAAGCAAGGCGACCCAACAAGAGTGATAGTAAGTGAGGAAAATAGAGAAATCCGACAAGTAATATATGTGGGAATAAACAAGTCAGGAAACTGAAACAGGACTTTTCATTGACTGGTGAGAACTGCTGGACCCTGAGAAAGAAAACTCCTGCTCACCGATGCATAATCCTAAACAAGTATTCCTGCATCATAACATGGCGCTCCTTATATCTCACCCTAAATAGAAAACAATCGCTCCTGCCTTACCGCACCAGAAGGTCTCCCAAGGAAAGCCTACACCATATTTGAACCTTCATGAAAACCTTCAGCTGAATCGATAGCAGAACGATTTAGTGTAATTTTTCAGCCAGTAAACTATACTTACATCTTCCCATATAGTACTTACTTAGTACTTACTTATAGTACTTCCCATTAAGTACTTACAGCATAGTAAGTCGCCACAAAAGGTAGCATATGAGAATCCCTACCGGGAAACATACGAGTTATTTGGAGAATTTAAGGTCATGTCGGCATGTTGGCCATAGTAGCTCAGTTGATTAGAGCAACCGTACAAAGAGCGGGAGATCCGTAATTCAAAACCCGGCTATTGAATTGTTCAGTCTGGCTGAACTCATTAAAACCTTAGCCTACACACGGCTAGCGTGGAAGAAATGATTATTTCCATCAATTTACCTGAATAACATAGTGGTTTAACTATGAAGTCTGGGACTTAAGTACTTACGGCATAGTAAGTCACCACAAAAGGTGCGTGTTTCATAGCATATGAGAACCCCTAGTGATCTACCGGGAAACATACGAGTCAGATGGAGAATTTAATGTCATGTCGGCATGTTGGCCATAGTAGCTCAGTGGTTTAGAGCAACCGGACGAAGAGCGGGAGATCTGTAATTCAAAACCCGGCTATTGAATTGTTCAGTCTGGCTGTACTCATTCAAACCTTAGCCTACACACGGCTAGTGTGGAATAAATGATTATTTCTATTCCCAATTAATTCCCATATAATTAAATATTTCGTTAAAACTTTGCCCTGCATTTAGTTACGAAGTTTGCTGTTTATGAATTTATATTTTGGGTTAAACTGTTTTTGTAATACTCGTACGTGCACTTACATACTCAAAATTACATATTTCTGACCTATTTTGAAGTTTCAGGAGACCTCAGTCGATGAGGTTTTGATAAAGCAATGATTTTGACTGACTGGTTTACATTATTTGCTTCATTTGCCATAAGGGGGAAGTTGTGAAAGTGAAAATAGGTCACTACAATTTACAGGTTTAAACGAGGTCTTTTGTTATCGTCAGTTATATTCATTCGATTTGCTGCTGTACGTTATCTTTTCAAACATTAAATTCACAATCAAATTTACTCTATCATTCACACTTCCAGCTTATATTGAAGAGCCTGGGACCTCTGTTTTAGAAGCTAGCATACTAACTGCAGGGGTAGGCTTACAACAAGCTTTATTTTGCATTAATTGCATGCTTTAACGAGATCTTACCGCAATTTTTAGAAAGAAAATACAGCCTGGAAGTAGTTTTGTAAATTGGATGATAAATGAAGCGGGAGGTAAATTTTGAAACCGGCCTCCGCGGATGGTAATATACCTTAATGACGGCATTTTGAGCATGAAGTTGGGGCCGTGCATACAGCCACAAGTTTCTGCGTGCTATTTGCACAAGTAAGGTAAAATAGACGTTAATGAGATGAGCAAAATGTGATAAAACCACAGGTTCCACTTGCTCTACGTCGTCATTAAGCCATATTCGAAATAAGATGTAAAGAGCAGAAAGATTAGAAAATGTACGCACGCAAGAGAGCAATCAAGCGTGATTATTTTGCCTTTACACACCAGAGCGGCCAGCTTTGTTTGGGCTGGTGGTGTTGGAGGAACTGCAGGCTGAAAGTTATCGCTGTAAACAGCCACTCGGCTTGTGATAATGAGGCTGATTACATGGGCGTCGTGAGGGGTTTTACCATGAGTCAGGTGACTACTTTCCCATTACTGGTAACGCCTTAACCCCAAATAGTTGAAGGAGAGGAGTAAACATTAATCTCAGTAAACGTTTAATTTATTAAAAGATTGAAATGTTGTTTGTGATTTAATGGCCTGCTTTGAAATTAGAAGGAAATGTGTGCAGACTGCGAGAAAAATTACAATAGAATATTGACTTAAATGTTAGCGAGGGAATAAACAGATATGATTGGTTTAAATATGTAATCCGTGCGTTTTATCCTTAGTAGTAAGACTGAAATAGCCATACCTAAGGCTAGAAAGTTGGGATCTTTTGTGCCTTTCAAAGGAGTCAGAAAGGAACTTAAGGAAAAATTATATGAGGCTCTAAATGGTCTTCAAACTTAAAATTTTCGCGTAATTACATTCTTATTAATCGAGAATCCGCGTTGAACCTTAATTACATCATTACATGGAACCGCTGTCCACCTGTAAATCAACAAATATCGCCGACAAATGCGCGTCGGCCTTTAAATCTTTCAACTTTCTTCCGACGATGTCCTCCACCATGGCGTTCAGGGACTTGGTGCTGCTCTCTAGGTTGTTTCCCTCTAGGCTGTTAACGCGGCTTGCCAGACAGACACGCCGTGGGGCCGTTGAAGGGTTTTCCTCCTCCGTTGAGGAGGGTCCTTCGACTCTTGCCATACCGGGACTAGGTCCCTTACTGGCATGGTGGTGGGTATTTATAAGGGATGGTGGTTAGATGGTGGCGATTAAAGTTGAGATTAGTGTAAGAGTAAAGATGTTTGATTTATGGGAAAGGGACTTGAAGTTATTGAGTTCCAAGGATAAGTCTGGGACGCTTGTATCTTTCACCAGGATCAAGATCATATTCCCCGAGACCTCGGATAAGGTTATTGAAACTGGAAGGTAATTTTGCATAGAAGGCGTGGGATAGTTGCAATATGTAGTCAAAAAGTTTTGGGAAGGAAAGATCAGAATGGATATTTTCATTTGGGATGTACCAATCGGCAGCAACTGCTGACCGAAGGTAACGGATTTGGAGAATCTGTAGTTTGTAGAGATGGGATTTAGCCGCTGCACCCCAGACTTGGCAGGCGTAAGTGATTGCAGGTCTGAGTACCTGCTTAGGCTTGCCAGGTCTTCGACGCGCTCGCCCAAATCCGTGACGACCTCCTTTACACCGGACAACTGCTCCTCAAATTTGGCGGCGAGGGCCTGGTTCGCAGCCTTCACTTCGGTCATCTTCGCGGCCAGGTTGTTATTAGCCGTTTTCATTTCAGTGGTCATCGTTGCAGCGAGGGTGTCATTCGCTGTTCTCATTTATTTCAGCTCTTCTAGAACTTTTTTCCATTACAGCGTCCATCGTCGTATGTCTCACATCTGACACCAATTGTGACTTTGTGGGTTTGTAAAATCAGAAGTCCAAGTTGCAGTAATGCTCTTTATTTCCGTAAAAACACACTGTTTGTACACCCTTGGCAGCAAGATGACGTAACTTAAACCAATATAATCTCTCGTCACTTCTGCACACGTAAATAAACAAAAGAGCTCATTTTCAAATCACAGTCCTCACTTTCAAATCGATTCCAATTACGACTCACTCAACTGGCGATCCGCGGCTTCTTTGTAGCTCCACTCATTGTCCTGGAAGTTTGTGGAATGTTCTCTAACAATCAAAACCTTTTAGTTATCTCTCTTTGTCTGATTCGGCAAGCTTTGTTATCTCCGCGCTGTTCATTTGTGTGCGCCGGCCGCCAGTCGCAACAATGGGTTCGCAACAATATATTCTACCTGTCAACAACCGCGCGTGCCATCACACCGTTTATTTTACGTGAGCCCTCCCCATCCTTTAGCACATACCCATTGTAGCTATGATACCAGCGTTCACATTTATTATTACACTTATTTTATATGGTCCATTCTAATCCTTTATGACAGATACATTTTTCAGCTATCACTGGGTTTCGAATTCATGAACGTTCGGCTTTGAATGGATAGCTTAGTCCGTGTCGTCTCGCTCTACGATCATAGCTATTCGAATTCCTTAACTATGTTAGGATACCTATGAACTGATTTAGGAATTAGAAGGAGATGGACATATGTAGCAAAATAACTCAGAAATGATATGCTTATTTGAACTCACAGTATGGCAAAGCTTGGTCTAACAAAAGCTAGTCAGGCAGCTTGTAACAGAGATTTGAAACCAAACCCCAGGGTGGAAATCAGACTCTGTGTCGACCAGAATGTTTGTACCACATTCACACATGACCTCACCGTTCCCGTTTTATAGCGGCGACTGGTATGCAATTCATTGAAACCACTTAATCTTCCCTGGGGCGTTATTGGATAGTACGCCCGTTTGACCGACCGGCATTAAGACCCGACCACAAATATAATCGAATGCTTTCCACGCCGCGCACACATGGGCTCCCGTACTGCATCTTTGCCAAAGGATAATAATTTCCGGCATAGCATCTCCTACATGTTTGTCGTGCGGGCCGGTCTAATTACAGAGCTGCAGGCGCCAGGAGGTGGCTTCCTGCCAACTGTGTGCGGTATGGCGTAGCAAAAGGCAACCACTTGCCTGCCTGTTCGTATTATTATGCAATGCTGGCCTAATAATCATCTTCATTCACCGACATTCCTTCATTATCGCGTCATGAGTGTGCGTCGAGTTCTGCAACTTTGGCACTGCGGTTCACAAATGAACGTTTCGAGCAAAGATAGAGATATTAAGTGAACAGGTTAGCTTTATTAATTTATTTACCGAGCTCTCTACGGCTCTGGGTCTCGTAGTTGGTAGATACTATTTTAACTTTTACCTATCTATATTTATATTCATATTATAAAGCGTTGATCAGTGTATTTCCAAAAACCACTGAACCAGTTTTATAATTCTTACACCATTGAGCGTACTGATAGACATGTGGCTATAAAATACCATATAATTTCTTTCAAAAATTACTAAATCTCCCTTGTGCATAAACATCAATACATTAGAATCATGCGGGGAAGAATAAATATGGAATATTGGCCAGAAACTTTAAATGGATCAATACAGTTGAGTGCTGACGTGTTTATCCTCATGAGAGATAGGAGCCCTTCAGATAGCATAAGGGGAAGCACCTCAAGGGACCCTACAGACGATGGGGGTGAACTTCAGAATTTTAAATGGAATCAATTTAAAATTTTAAAGTATTCTACTAGTCTTTATTAGGTCAATTTAAAAAAAAAAAGTATAAAACCATTTTAGGGTGCTGAAATTTTATTTAAACATTAAATGAAACAGAGAAAGAAGCTTTGGACTGATACACAATAAGCGGTTTTTCATAATTCGGCCTTTCTGCAACTAGTGCAAAGAAAATAATATAACACCGATCGCATTGTTTCCTTAGAGCTGCGAGAAGCCAGTGCTGCTCACGCGTGGGCAGGATGGAATGAGACAGATACTCTGGAATTTCCTGCTGCTATCCCTATTATTATCAAACGATCAGTGGCCTTCTATAACAATGATTGGAGGTATAAAAGCCCGTAAGTGCTAGAGTTGCGAGTCAGTTGTTAATTGTGTTACAGCTGTGCAGTGTGAGAGTTGTGTGAGGGTTACTGAACTGTAGTAAATTCTTTTGTTTGCTAACGTGCAGTTGAGCGATCGAGACGACCTTGAAAACTGCGTTTGTGTATGTTACATCATTTTGCTGCTCTAAGGGGTGTACAAAGTTATATCTTACTGCAATAAAGAGCACTTTAAATGTATGCAAACAAGACTTTTAATCACAATATATAACGAGATTTAATTACAAATATAAAGAGAATATAGCAGACCATGATTACTACTGCAACAGCATAACCTAGTAATTATTTATGTATAAATCCTTCATTATTTATTCAGATGATTAATTATTTATTATTCTTGGAAACCTATTTATTTCCTTCTATTTATTACGGGTTCCTGTTTTATCTGAAAAATGCATGTTTAAGTTATTAGGTTTTTTAAAAATATAGGACCAAAAGCAAGGGTCAAGGGTTTAAAATTTGGCATACTGTAATCAAAAATACGTTACTCGACTAGTCCGATCGATTATTATTCCATAACCAAATATATTTACTCATACGTATTCTGAATTTACAGAACTTAGAAGGCTGTCGGAGGGACGCTAAAGAATTCAGACATTCATATCCATTATTAAAAATAGGCGGGGCTGTACAAAATTAACATTCTATTCCAGCCCATTGTACAATAGCTTCAAAATAATACATAGGGGGTCTGAAAAGTTTCCGAACTAATAAAGATACAAGACTTTTTTTTCAACATAATCTCCTTGTAACTCTACACACTTCTTCCAGCGATACTCCCATCTCAATAACCCGTCCAAATGGTACTCGGCGTTTTTCTCTGCAAAAAATTTTTTCATGAAGGTGACTTCCTCTTCATTTGACGAAAATCTCTGCTCTCCGAGCGCAATTTTCAGATGAGGGAACAAAAAGAAGTCGCTTGGGGCTAGATCTGGAGAGTAAGGCGGATGGTCAAACAGTTCAAACCCTACTTCGTGGATTTTCACCATTGCAACCGCTGAGATGTGAGACGGTGCGTTGTGTTGGTGAAACAAGATTTATTTCTACAAATATGACTTTTTCCGCACGTTCTGCCTTCAGCTTGTCAAGTAATGATGCGTAGTGTGCTGCTGTAATGGTTTTTTTTTCCTTTTTGAAGATAATCGATTAAAATAACTCAATGACTATCCCAAAAAAGGTTGCCATCACCTTCCCAGCCGAAAAAACAGTTTTTGCTTTTCTTTTGGATCCGGTTCCTCCTTTGTATTCCACTTTTTGGACACTATTTTTGTTTCGGGCGTATAATGGTGTATCCAAGTTTCATCTACAGCAATTAATCGACTCCGAAACTCGGATTTTTTGCGCCTAAGCTGCGCCAACAGAGCATTAGAAATGTTCGTTCGAACATGTTTTGGCCTAACGTGAGCAAACGTGGCATCCAACGCGTGGTCAGCTTTCTCATGTTTAAATATTGATTTAACATGTGACTAAAACACGTTCTTTTAACATGTTCATACCCTCTGCTATCTCTCTCAGTTTAATTCTGCGGTCATCTAGCACCATATGGTGAACTTTGGTGATGTTTTCGTTGGTAGTTGCCGTTTTGGACGTCCCGAACGTTCGTCTCCCAAGCTCTTACGGCCACGTTTAAATTCAGCTGCCCAAACTTTCGCTGTGGTAAATGATGGAGCAGAGTCCCCCCATACACAGAATGCAACTCATCTTTGATTTGCGTAGGTGTATTGCCTTTCAAAAACAAATATTTATTGACAGCTCGACATTCTATTTTTTCCATTTTCATAAAAACACTCGCATCAGCACACTCAAATGATTGTTACATAACAACTGAGTGTCCAAAATGGCTGAAACTTTGGTGAGTAACTGTTTAACAGATGGACAATGAAATTTACTAGCTTTTATTTTCGAGTGCTGCCATCTTCATGTAGAGGTCTGAAACTTTTCAGATCATACTCATAGAAAGAGGTAAATTGAATTACCCGTGTAATGTTGGACAGCCAATTATTTCCTATATAAGCTTATAAATGAATAGGAGGTTCCAATGGCAGAAAATAAATTTCAGAAATCCACAGTACCTTAATTTATCGTATCAAAAGCTTTATAAAAAGTGTTCTATGATGATATACTCTAAATACAATTACCTTTCAACTGAAATAGAGCTGAGTCTTACTTTTCCTTATAAACAAGTTAAGAAAGAGATAAATATAGGAATTAATTATGTGTGATATTAAGTTATTGCCGGCCCTCGTAGCCATGGTCGCTAAAGCGTATGTCTCTAGTATTCCTCTGCGTAGAGGGTCGCGGGTTCGAGTCCCGCCTTGGATTTGGGTGTTTATGTGTATAGTGAATATTTGTGAAACTAGAAAAACAGATAAGAAAATAAACGGAAATAATGAAAAATCGGTTAAATAAGAAAAAGAGAAAAATATATTTATACATAAATATATATTTTTAGGAAGAACAAAAAGTTCAGTATCTCCTTTTCGTTTCACCCTCCTTGGGGTACGTTGAATGAATCATTTCCGTATGTTTTGTAGTTTTCTTACTTTCCAGTATTTATTCATTCTATCTTTTTTTTCTTCCTTTCTTCTGCCAGGATAATGTGTTTGTATTTTAATGTAGATTTGTCTTTGAACCTTACATTTTCGGTTTTAGTTATTACTTTCGCTGTCTCATCAAGTAATGAATCTTCTATGATTTTCTAATTTTTTTTTTTTTTTTTCAGTTTCTTTAAACCAGTTAGGTTTTGTTTTACGGTTACAGAAGGAATCAAAGATGTGTTTAGTTAATCTGCTAGAGTTCATTCTGAGAAGATGACCATACATATGTATCCTCCTTTTTCGCATAGTATCTGAAGTTTTTCAATTTTCTTGTAGAGAGTTTCATTCATGATGTATATTATCTTATTATCTTGAAATTTTGATCCTATGACCTTTCTTAATATTTTCCGTTCTTTTAATTCGAGCTTCTGTATCTGACTCTTGAAATTCATGTTGAGCGTTTCTGATGGGTACAGTGCTTCTGGTTTAATCACTGTTTTATAGTGATGCTTGTTAAGATACTTGTAAAGCTAGTTCAAGTTTATTTTTCTGGAGTCCATTGCTTCATCTTCCTGAGTATTCCAGCTAATCCATTCAGAAATTGCGACATGCCAGCGGGAGAGAGTAATCGGAACTAAGTATCGTGTGCCTGCAACTGTATTTGGAAGATAAGCTCTTTGTTTGTAGGTGTGGCAGACGAACTAGAAGATTTTAATTGTGTATGTAACGTAATTCTGCTACTGTACGGGTTGACTAAAGTGTATTTCTATGGAAATAAAGAAAATTTTGAATTTCTACAAATTGGAGTATTATTACGAACCTACAGAGTCAAAATATAGTATTTTAATCAAAATCGAGTCTTTTTAAGAAAATTAGAATTATCAACAAATTTTTTATGTTATGGTAGTTTGGAGGGAAGAATTTTCTTTTTAAATTTTTGTGATGCATCCGTGTAAGATATTAAACCTGAGTTTGGTATTTTATCGACTTCACACACATGCAAACAAGTTACATTCGAATTTAACACATCGTATTTTTTGTGATATACTTCAGAATTCATAGCATAAAGTGGCTAATAAGTTAAAGATATAAATGGCAAAGATTTGTGTGGCCGTAGCATGTAGTTCATCTATGCTCTGCTTTAAGTTGAGCAGCAGTCAGTTTGAAGCAGATAGTGACGTCTGTCAATAGGCTACCCTGGAGCTGCTGTCGATTAGCTACGAAATCTTGATGCTATTGTTGTTGGTGAGTGCCTTAGGCTGCTCTGCCAGGGATAACGGCATTCATTGCTGAGGTTAGTAGCACCATCTCTGCATGATTAGGTTACGTGGACCCGCAATCTGGTTTCCCACTCTACCCATTACCGTTTCGTAAGGATTTCACGGACTCTGCACATAAAAGCTTATCTAAGGCAGAGCAAAGGTAGAATCAGACGTACAACTTTAATTCCATAGACAGGATTTCAACTGCTGTGCTCTAATCAACTGAGCTGTCATAGCAACAAGCCGATAAACACAGTTCCACAAATGACTGATTTCCTGTAAACCACAATTTAGTTCTCTTAGTTTCCTTTACTTCCCTTACATTCTCATATTTTAGATGAACATTTAGGTTCGTTTATTACTGAGATACAAGTTTTCTAAATACAGACTATAGACAAAAATTAGTTCAAAGGGGTCCCGAGTTCGAATCTCGGTCAGGGTGACTTACCTGGATAAGGTTTTTTCCAGGGTTTTCCCTTATCCCGAAAGACGAATTTCGGGTAACTCTAAGCTCTGTGGAGCCTAGGCTCATTTGAGCATCATTTCACCCATTGCATTCAACGTCCGATATGACTTAACGTCGGAGGACGTAAATTACAATAAAAAATATACAAAAATTATAAGCAAACGTATAATTACAGAGCGGGTAACTAACCAGAAAACCTAATGGGGTTTAGTAAAGGAAGATACTGCATTAATAACGTATTTGTATTAACCAAATTATCGAAATGAGAAGAGGTTATAATTTAGAAAGACAATATGTAGATTTAGAATAAGCTTTCGATAAGGTAACGAGGACTAGATTTTGGCAAGTATTAGATAAAAGTTATATCCAAAACATTTTAGATTAGATTAGATTAGATTAGATTAGATTAGATTAGATTCGCGTTCAGTAAGTTCACTTGTAGCCAGAAAAGGCTGTGAACACTGAACATGTCCAGAGATATAAAGTTTAATAGCATATATATGTACAAAAGTTAACATAAGACACATATCATAGTGTACAGGCAATATGAACAACAATATGGAAAACAAAGCAGGGATAATTATATACGATAAAAAATCAAACACTTTTTAATTCAGCTTTCACTTGGCTTACGCCAGTATGTCTCAACCTTTTTGCAATGGATACCATTCATTGTTATTTCTTAAATACATACACATTAAAAATAAACTTTCAACATGCATAAAAGATTTATTGGTAATGTTTTGTCATTGGAACAGTTAGATACTACTTACAGAACTACAGAAGCATTATCAGGATAATTTGCCATTCAGATAATCTTGTACAGAATAAAAGGATTTTGAGCAAAGGTACTCTCTAACATCATTTTTAAACGCACCGAAATTATCTTTTTTTCCTTTTAAGAACATTAGGAAGTGCGCCGAATATTTTATAGATATACTTAACATATATCAAGAAACAAAATTAAAAATAGTTTTAGAAAACGGACGGTTATTGCAAGATATAATTAATAAAAGTTTAAAACAAGGATGTAGTTTATTTCCGCTCTTATTTAGCATTTATATCGACAAAAATTAAAAGACAAAATAACATCAAGAATAAAAGTACATAAAAATAATGCATTAAATTGCTACTCTGCGGATGACATGATGTTAATACAAGACAGACAGGATAAGTTACAAATAAGTATATAGAAGTTGTAAACATTGACAGCTCAAATAGTTTTCTCAATACAAATAAAGTAGTATTGTATTATAACATTGCATTGCACACTGTAATGAATATCGTTATTGTTTGACATGATACGTATATTTGAAATTACTCAGAACTGAAACGTAAACGTTTGACATGACCTGAAAGAAAAATTACTTTGAATAAGCCAAGTGTTTGTTAAATTCGATGAGAGGAAACAACACACTTCCTGCTGGTCTGGCAGAACGTGTCTGGTCACATATATTTGTTTATGAATGGTTCGTAGTCTCTATTTACTCTAGAGAGTTCAAAACAGCATATTCAGTTACTGTTCTGCTGAAAAAGCATGAAAAAGTGTCTCTTCTGGATCAATGAGATAACATCCACTCTCCCCCTTACCACTGCCAGAACAATCCAATTGAGTTAATGTAGGCTCAAATTATATTGCAAACGGAAATAATATTTTTAAACTGACTGACGTTGAAAGACTTATTCACGAAGAAATTGACAAGGAACACAATAAGACTGGGGAAACAGCGTGAGACGTCAGATGAACTACAAGAAAATGATTTTTAAACAGTAATATCACCTAACAAGGTTTTGGAACCTATCATCATAAATTTGCAGTACTCAGACGATAAAGACAATGACAATAACGAATTATCTCTTAACGTAAGTAACATTCATAGCTATATGGATGCACCGCTGGCATTTTCGTTGAATTAGAAAAATAATTAATTTATAAACTATAATTAATTTTAAACTAAATATTTAAACCATGTGAGTAATATACGTGTGTAAGTACGTGCGTAATATACAATATCCAGGTTGCAATTGTGATTTCAACAACTGCATTATTATAAAACTTTAGAAAATTCAGTTTATGTTCCCTTACGTCTAGCGCCAAGAAGACTGGCAAGTGTACGAGAGAGAGGGGGGTAAAGAAGTGGCAACGCTGGAGGCTCTAACGCATCTGATTCGCCACAGGCATGAACTCTTCCCATTTGGAACACATAATAGCTTCATATTTTACGTATTTATACAAATACATTGTTTGGTTTTGCGAGTAGCCTAAATATGCGCTGTTTTAGAATATCGAAAAAGTTTTCTTTAAAGGCCAGAAGCATGCACGCAGAGAGAGAGAGAGAGAGAGAGAGAGATCTTTTTTTTTTTGTTTTCAAAAATACTCTTTCTGATTTTAGTGTGCTTTAAAAGGTATATTTACAGTTAAACCTTTTTAGATGGAAATAAATATCTCATCTCCTTCCTGCCAATATGTAGTAAACAAAGAAGGTAGAAAAAGTTGAAAGCCATTCATGAAGATTGTCGTCAGATCCTTGTGCATTTGGCGAACTTCACCACATTTTTTCTTATGTTGTTTAAAAGAGGTGTTAAAGTTGAGGGAATTTCATCTCGTAGTTTTTGTAAGCAAAGAAGTCCCTGGTGGCAGAGAAGAGAACGAATGTGTCCAGTTGAAGTTTCACACGAAGACAGCTGCTCGTGAACTCACGAGGGACCGTCTCGTGGCACATCCTTAGCACTCTTGTTCTGGTAGGCATAAAAGATAGCGCGAGATAAAGTTTGTGGCATTATGCGGCACAAACAAACACATAGTAGCTGGGGATTAAACTTACTTATCCACGCTTGGCTACTCATTCAATTTACCAGAGAACCTCTTCGCTCGAGTGGGGGAGAATATCTCTATAACAGTTGCTGTGGTAACATTAGCAACACGGGGCCCCAATCGCCTAGGAAACGGGGTTTAAGCTCTACAGCATGTCGAGCTAGCGGGTCGTGGAACTTGCGCGAGAGGGATCAACGAAGCAACACACCGAGAAATTCACGAACAATAACGTGGTTTATTTACACGACATTCTCTACTCATAATTGTAAAACTATTCTTTATAGGGTTCATTCTTCTTTCTAATATAATTAAGGAAAACTCATTAGCTGAAATATGAGCTGAGAACGTCTAGAACATTTTCTCATTTGGAGTTTGTCTTAAAAGGAATGCAGTGGTCGACAGGCGCTGCCTACAGATCAAGGTTGCTGGTTCAGATCTGCCCAGAACGATGGTGTTAAGTAGATTTAAAAATGCAAAAAACTCCCGAGAAACGAAATCTCGGTGACCTGATGTTATCCTGAGAATTGATAGCTCATTAACAACATAGAATATTTTTAAAATATGCTGTAGGCCAAAGGGACAGATTTTTGAAAAGTAAATGACTACGTAATTGCTTAGAAATTCCATTCTCCCTGCATCTGAGCTCCACATTTGCATGTTTTCTCTATCCCTTCTTCTAAACTGTAAAGGTATTAAAAATATCAAGCAAATAACTAGTAAAATCTCGGAAATTCTTTACCTTCACAAAAAAATCCGCAAAATTCCCTCAAATTTCTGCTTATCTCATATAGTTTATCAATTATGCAACGGTCTTTCACAATGAAGAGAACTTCAAAGGTGGCTGGCCCTTTAGCTCAGTCGGTAGAGCAACTGCCTGCCATGCTGGGAGTCCCGGGTTTGATTCCCGGTGGTGTGGGGATTTTTCTCCGACTAAGATAATTCCTAATCTTCCCCAAAGTCTGGAAGGATTAATGAGAGTGTGAATGTGTGCGTGATCTAATGATTAAAACTCAAAGAATACGAGTTAACACCTTTGATATGTTCCAAATGAGAACGGCCACGGATATGAGCATTATAGTTAAAGGCGGGGTATAAATGGAACAAATAAAAACACTTCATAGGTTATTCAGAGGTAGTTGCGACATTCATAAAAACTAAACCGATGAAAGTTTTCCTCTGTAAATGATAGTTTGGAGGATGGGAGATTTTGTTGAAAATTTTCGGTTAGAATTATTTGGATTTAAATGCCACGTTTCGTATTTAACCGGTACTTTTTATTTTAGTTGTGATGTTCACTCATGCGCTCGCACAGAAAGAAAGAGACAGATGTACATGGACTTTCTTCTTAAAAAGTGTGCCCTTTCAGATAACTTGAAAACTGAATTTGCAGGGAAATCTCAATAGGTACTGAATGTTTGTTTGGAATACAATATTTCCCCATTATATAGTGCGATCCATATAAAGATGAACCATTGCAATAGTCCATAACTTTTGAACCACAAATAGGACTCACGTGCAACTTTTGGAGAATATAATACACAATTAGGAGATTACATTACACTATTTACATCTCAGAGAAAATTTTGGAAGTGTCCTCCACCAGCATCTATGCATGTTTGCACTCGTCTCACTTTTCTCTGAAGTGTTACTTATTTCGGTTTGAATAGATTCCTTGAGATCATCAATTGTCCGTTGCCTTCTCTTGTACACACAATTTTAGATATCCCACAAGAAAATCGGTGAGGTTAGGTCTGGGGATCTGGGAGGCCACAGATCTTTTGAGATTATTCGATTATCAAAGAGTTCCATGGTGTCATTAGATGTATGGCATCTTGCTCCATCTTGCTGGAAATAAACTTCTCTCAATTCGATATCACTCAGCTCCTCCACAAATGTCTTGAAGATACCCATATAAACTTCAGTGTCTACAGTCGTATCAAAGAAAATGGAACCAACGATCCATAAATGAAGGTGGAGGACACTTCCAACATTTTCTCTGAGATATAAATAGTGTAATGCAATCTCCCAATTGTGTATTATACTCTCCCAAAGTTGCACGTATGTCCTGTTTTTGATTCAAAAGTTAATCCTCATCTTTCGAAGTTGGCAATCACCTCATAGCCTGCAGATTTAAATCCAACCGGCTTCAGGTTGTTCAGTTACATTAAAACTAATTTTGGTATTTAAGTGAGAAATCCTGACTTTATCTCCAAAAATAAGTTGCAAACAATCTTAGATTTCCGTAAAATTGCTTTACATGCATCAGGAAAGGTATATTATAGCGTGCATAAAATAAATTTAAATTCTCCTCCATCAGTTATGAAATCTAAACCCTTTTGATCAAGAAGAAATGTTTTGATTTATTTATTCCTCCAAATATTACAACCTTCAGTTGCTTTTGAAAATAACTGTATTCCTTTAAGAATTTAAATTCTCAGAATAGAAGAGTGTTTAGTTAGTTTACCAGCCACCAATTTTTGAAAAGGCCTTCAATATTCTCGTATTGAAAATTTTACAGCAACTGATGGTTCAAAATGGAACCAGCCAACCACCCCTAAATCACATTGGCCAGTAGCCAATGATTTGCATATGCACAAAGTAATGAGTAATTTATAGTAACAATATGATATGTGAAGTTAATTAATTTTGCTTAATTAGTTGTAACCCATGTATTTGACATTTCCCAATAATATCCAGTCATACATATTATTATATGTTTTATTGCAGTTATGCGATTTTATTGGATAAAATTAACTTGTCACTGAAAAGCCTTCGATTGGACGGATATGTATAGCCCCTTAAATTATTCTCATATAAATGATAACTGCAGTAACCTATACCTTTGTCATAGAAGATTATAATCATGTCCCTGTGTCGCCATATATGAGAAAATTTGCATTTGCATCTTTAATTCCTGATGATATGAATTCTTGATGAATGTAAGTATTTAAGCTTTTACCTTATATTGAAGTCTGAACTTTTTATATTATGTTAAATGTTAAGCTTTTATTAAGAATTTTCGGTATACTTTCGTTTTTAATTTTTATTCGGAGCGGAAGAAACTAATCCTAATTGCCTGATTTTGGAGGATGATTAGGATTGGAATAGCGGACGAATCAGAATGCAAAGAAAAACGGTGGGTCATTCAATTTTAGTACATAAGAAGGGGAAATTATGAAGTTATTTATGAGACAGCAAAAAAGATTACTGAACTCAAATAGTTGGTGGGCAGAGATAGGTGGATTTATGTAAAAAATTGGAGTGCCAGATATGTGGAGATTAGAGGAAAGGAATGCATGCGATGTGGGTAAATTGGTAAAATGCAGAATAAAAGATATAGAAAGACAGGAAATATGGGGAAGTCTAGAAAATATGAAATCATTAAAATTTACAAGCAAATATAAATAAATTGGGGACGAGAAGCATATGTAGATTACTGCAATAGGCAAGAGAGAGAAGCGGTAGCATGGATGAGAACAGGAACAATGCTTCTAAGAGGGATAACAGGTAGGGAAAAGGGAATTTGTGAATTGTGTTTGGGGGATAAGAGAGCATAGAACACTATGTAACAGAATGCGAGAAGGTTACAGTGTGGAAAAAAAAGGTTTGGGAGGGAAAATGGGAGAAAATAGAGAAGAGGATAGTGTTAGCGGGCAGGGAGGAAAGAAAGGTAAGAAGTATTGCTGAGTTCTTGCAGAAAGTAAAAGAAAAGTGGGCCAGAAATGTAAAGAATAAAAGAAAGGAAGATAAGAGGTAAGAATGGGACTAATTAAGTAACAAGAAGTCAAGGAGGTTAAGAGTTACCTGGCAGAGCAGAAGACCAGAGTGTCATGTAAGCCAAGGTAGCAACAAGGTAAGGACAAATAAATGTATCCAAAAGCTGTAAATTGTAAAATTTTGGAATATGCACAGTAAAAATCCAATGTAATCTAACATAATGTAATCATGAAAACAAAATAAAACAGTCCTACACTTGTATGCTCATATATTTATGCATCTCACACATATTTCCCACTTATGAATTGCTACAGCACGCACACATATTTCCTGGTACCATTCTCCATTTGTCTGGACTCATTTGAGCATCATTTCACCCATTTCATACATCGTCCAATATGACCTAACGTTGAAGGACGTAAATAAAATAAAATTGAATCCCCTGCCCTACGCTGTTATAGTGATATTTATTTTTGTCCGTTTGCAACACTGATTAAGTAACTATCATAACAGGGAGGATTATGGATTTAAGAAAGTCTGTAGTTTCTTATTTTCTTATTTTTCCTTAGCTTCTGGAGCAATTTCAATGCACATTTGTTATAAATATATCTTAAATAAACTCAAAAATAACAAAATGTAAGAAATGGAGCAATTACATACCTCCTTTCCAGAACAGAAGCTCGATTTCTGACTTAGAATAAAGAAACACAATGGTATTACACAATTAGCCGTCTCAGGTAGTTAACTTTCGCCCACAAAGATCGTTCAAACACAACAATAAGCTACCGTCACCTAGGGAGAAAATGTTGAAAAACTCATCTGAGACTCCCGCCAATCCGAATCACCCGTGCTTACCTTATTTTTAATAGAAAAGTTTTCAAAATTATAATTCTCTCAACAATGACACAAAGGATTTTGATTAAATGATCCTATATTTAAGATAGTTTCATGACCAACGAAATGTACGAGCATATCTTGAATTTTCTAGCAACGACTTACTTCATTCTGAATGACTTTTGCATAACTGTTAAACCGTAAGAGATAGGCAAAATATTATTACACAAAAAATGTAAATCTCATTGCAACTCACAATTTTTATCGAATAGAGTTTTTTTGCTGAGTTAAACCTTTCTGAAGTACATGCATTTTAATTCTCCTATACACTTTTCTCACATGGGAAATGGTTGTTCGTTTGTTTTCTTTTCTCCTGTTTATACAAAGACAATCGAGTATCGAAGTCAAACATATCTATCACGTTTAAAAACTATTATCGCTTGAGCCTACCGTATTAGTTATTCAAATTCTACCTACAAGCAGAGATGTCATTCCCAAGAATTTTTGTCTTGATTAATATACAATTGATAAAAGAACAAGCATTATTAAGAACAGTTTTTGCAAGATTAATTAAGCCGTGTCATTGCACACGACAGATTTTCAAAAAATATGTTACTGTTTCCTATTTCTTTATTATTTCCTTTCTTAAACTACCTGACTTCCCACAACCTATCTCCACGAAGAAAGACAATTTAAAGAAAGATGGCGTTTACGTAATTAATAAGGTATTATTCCTTTCTCCATTGTATGAATGGAATCCCAGGTCGTCTAATTTCCACTTCCTCGAGGGTTGTATATTGATCTGATAAGCACCTGTGCAGTATGTTAATTAAGGGGGTATAACAAAAGCGCAGAGTTCTCCAGAACTCTGTTCCTTTGTAGCTTTTGTGACTAATGACAACACAAGTACCTAATTAAAGCATTTATTTTCGTCATTATCAACTGGCAAGTAAAGCCAATATACTCCTAATGGAAACGTATATGCGAAAATCTTCACAACCGTAGCTTTAATTAGGGATAAGCGAATATTATCCATGAAAGTATTCATTCATTTATGTATTACTACGTATGTACAGCTTAATATGAATTTTTCATAGGTTACGTAACCCTAATTGGATCTATTATGACTATTTCTGAATAAAATATAATAGGTTCTACAAATAACAGCTTTTCACTTGTATTTAATATCAAATCAGTGTTAAATCCAAAAAGAATTAATAGCTGAAAGTGTAACACTATACTAACCAATGTTACCAGCAGAGAAAATGACAAAATTTTAAGATTAAAATAAGCTAAAATCAGAACAAGTAAAGCGAAAGTTTTAGATCCAAAAACTGTTTGAATAGGGGAGAAGAGCCGAATATCGCATAGTCGTTTTAACGTGGCTTAAATAATATTTTATATTACTATTATATGTCAAGAAACCATATGAATACATATTACGAACACTATAGCAGGGTGACAAAAAACCGTTTATTTATTTCAATTATTTCTTTAAAACTTATATATACTCTAAGAGATGCCTAATATGGGATTGCAACAAAAATCATTTAAAGAACCTTATATTATTCAGTACAACTTCCATTGGTTCTTCCGACGCTAGCAATGAGCCATCTAGGAATATTGGTACAGCATATATACTATCCCCCACATTTGTCTAAGCAACAGGGATGGTTACAATACAGATATTCGTCATCCACAATGTCTTGTGTGTGTGTGTGTGTGTGTGTGTGTGTGTGTGTGTGTGTGTGTGTGTGTGTGTGTGTGTGTGTGTAGTGTTTAACGCCCGCTCCTCTTACTACATACGGCACCGCAGGCGATGACACTGATGATATATGAGATGAAGATGGAGTACCGGTGGAATGAGATGGCGGGGGAAACCGGAGGTCCCGGAGAAAACCCGTCCAGCGCCGTGCTGTCCACCACAAATCTCACTTTGCGGTCGCCTGGGATCGAACCCGGGCCGCCTTGCTGAGAGCCAAGCGGTCTAACCACTGAGCCACGGCGCAGCCATCCACAATGTCTTCCTCATCCGTTGAGACCAAGGGAAGAAAATCGTCCTCGGTGATGACTTGCAGCTTCATTTCTTTTGTTTTGGTCTGTTCTGTTGGGTAGACGCCGAAGATGGTTTAGGAACCGCAATTGCAACATTTTTTAATGATAGTGAAGCGGACTTTCCAGAGCTGTTCTAGATCTCCCAGGCCTACTTGTATAGCCATTTCTTTGCAGTTTTTGTGCAAGGGACCTTTTAATTGAGGAATTTGTAATAGTAGCTGCTGTACTGGAAGGTCTTCCAGTGTGTGTTAGGCCTATTAGAGAGCCTTGTGTTGGTGGTGAATTTGAATTTGGAACGTGGGACATTCACCCTTTTATAGACTTAGAGTTGATTTCGGCACAATGTACCTACGAGGGCTGTTCAATAAAGAATGATCATAATTTTTACGGTCATAATTTTTGACGCTAAAATTTAATCTTATTATATTCTGTTAGCTTAATGTGAAACAAACACGCCGTCAGTAGTTTCATTGTTAATACTCCTGGTTCCCGTCTGTGAGAACCAGGCAAGTTCAGACATGTTCAGTATCGCCTACCGCTGCTATGGAGGTAACATGCAGTTAAAATTGATGTTAGAGGAAGATCCGCAGTTTCTTTCAAACGTAATCACTGCTGATGAAACTTGACTACATCATTTTGATCCTGAGAGAAAACAGCAAAGCTCGGTATGGAAATCTCCTTCACTACCAACCCCCCAAAAGCAAAACTGATTGCTTCTGCTGGGAAAGTTATCGTCATCTCATTCTTTGACATTCATGGAATGGTTTATCAGCATGTTGAACCTGCACACACACCAGTAACTGTACAGTATTACAGGGATGTCCTGAAAACATTGCAAGTCCATATCAGGCGCAAAAGACATTTCCATGAAGCAGGCTGGATGCTGCATCACGAAAATGCGTGGCCGCATATTGCCAATGTTGTTGCTGAATATCTTGCAAAAATCAACGTGAAGTACATCCCTCACCCTCCCTATAGTCCGGATTTAGCCCCATGTGACATTTTTCTATTCCCTAATTTGAAGAAACACCTTCGTGGGAGGCATTATCCATCATCAGAAGCAGTGATGAGGTGAATTTGAAGGATCTCTCAAAAATGTTTTCCAGCATTTCTTTGAAGACTGAGAGAAACGCTGGTACAAGTGCATCGCAATCAGGGAAGACTACTTTAAGAAGGACCATCAATATTATGAGGATGAGTAAAGGTACGTTGTCAAAAAAAATTGTTATCATTCTTTATACGGCTCTCGTACATTTACAAAGCTCTTGAATACCCCATCTTCTTCTGCTTAACAGCATTAACAGTTTCGATTATGAACTGTGATTCCATTTTATCCGGTATTTCGAATTTTTACAGCGGACATCTGTAAAATAAAAAATGTCAGTGTGAAATTATTACATGAAGTCTAATATCGGATATCCAATATCTCTAACCTTTTAGCTATTTGATAATGAGAAACCTCCACACAAAACAAGCAAATGCATATAGAGCGGAAAACATTGATTCAGAACATATAGTTTACGATTACATATAAAAATATAGAATAATTACTTACATTTAGCCAACATGTTCAGATATACTGAACGCTACGGCATTTCACAAAACTTTTCATTACATTACTACGCACTTCTCTTCCTGCAAGCGAACTCAAAATGGCCACAGAAGGAAAGGCAAAGCATTTCATGCATTCTACGATATAGTGCAGTAGTTTCAATATTAGGAAGTCATTTTATCCTTAATGGGAAAACATCCGATAATCGGCTCTCTTTCCCTATTTACTGATTAGAAATACAATCTTCAACTTGAAAGTCGAAGGAATCTGGTGGTTTTCAGCAATAAAAACAAGTGAATCTTGAGGTAGTAGGATTTTATAATTTCTTCAGAATGGGCTGAGACGAAATGGATGACATAATTAATTTAAATTGCAAAAATTGGCAAACATTCAGCTTTTGTATCCTTTTGTAAATTACAATTTCGTCTTTAATTCTGAAGCGATAACATTTCAACATGACACGTTTTCGGTTTTATTTCCTTAGTCCCCACAACCTGGAGGTCCCAAGCCAGCTTCCAAAAATGTAGAAGGCCCCAATAGTTTTGCTAAATATCAAGCAAAGAATTTTCCAGTGCGCAAATACATCGTCATGCCCCAACGAACCAACCTACGTATCCTACCTCCTACAACCCTGAAACAGATGAATGGAAATCAAATGGTCAGGAAATGGAGAGCTGCTGATGAAATTTGTACTTTCTGACACTTCTGCTGAAAATGTAGCTCTCCCAAATGAATTTCCTTCTAAACGTTAATCTAATACTCAGTTTACGATGTATTTTAATTACTAAACGTTATCAATTATCGTCCACACGCTGAAGGGCAGAGATTGTTATAATAAGAAGGCCGAACACAGAGGTCTCTCAATGAGGGGAGGGTGGCCTGTAATTATTGGGCTCTCAACCAGTGGCGAACGAGGGGCGGGAACGAGAGTATAAACAGGGAACAGGTGGAAATGATGTGAGGGGTGGACCGCTCGTTGATTTAGGGAGAAATTGGTTCGGTATTACTGGCTTTGTGATGGGATAAAGCCGACATCTTTCCCCAAAGAGAGCTTGATCCGAAATGACGTTGCAGTAATTCAACTTTGCCACGCTGCACTGTCCAAAACTTATCCTGTACATTGTCCTAGACATTGATGCAGTGCACAACATGATACTGTGTCACCTCACTATCGCTTACAGCTACAATCTAGTCACACGTTAACGTGTGCAGATCTTGATTTATCATTTCCAATTTGTTATGTGAAAATTGATATGTTCTGTGCAAATAATAGATACGAGTACAACTCGAAATTTCTGTTGAGAAATTTACTATTTACTAAACTTTTAAGCTAAAATTGATGGAAATAATCATTTCTTCCACAATAGCCATGTATAGGCTAAGGTTGGAATGAATAGAGTCAGACTGAAAAATCCAATGCCATAGCCGGGATTTGAACCACAGATCTCCCGCTCTCTATGAGGTCACTCTAAACCACTGAGCTACTATGGCCAGCATGCCGATATGACATTAAATTCTCCAACTGACTTGTATATTTCCCAGTAGAACACTAGGGGTTCTCATATACAATAAGACACGCACCCTTTGTGGCGACTTACAACGTGTAAGTACTTATGTCCCGCTTCATAGTTAAACCACTATATTATTCATGTAAATTGATGGAAATAATAATTTCTTCCACCCTAGCCGCGTGTAGACTAAACTAAAATTTTACAAATTTTCAAAACTTTCCTTTTAGTGAACTTTTGCAGTTAAATAAGTCATAATTTAGAGGACAGTCTTTGATAGCCAGTACCGCTTTTAATTCGGACTCCATTATATTGTCACTCAAACTCGTAGTCTATCAAGATTGTTTCAGTAGTTCTGCAGCTTATTCAGTGCTACTGGCACTTATAAACACTTATGTCAGAGCATAAGTATATTTTAAATGCCTATATTGATATAAAAATTACTGGTTAGGGCTGTTATGAGGAAGGAGAGTCTTATAGAAACGCTATACACGGATTTGTTATATTTAAAGATGATCAATATGTGAAAATTATAATCATACTAGAGAGCTTTTCTTCAATGGAAATTGAAAAGAAGTGACGAAAAACAAAGTAGCCTAACCAGCCTCAACATTTAAGAAGAAGTGAGCTGTTGACCTTTGAAAGATCTCACGGCTGTGAAAGATTCCAGTAATGTCTGTATGCAGCAAAGGATTTTCAACAATTGACGAAAACATTGGATTTGTGAGTTATTCATTTGTGGATGGGCCACAACTGCTACGAAACAGACAACTACCGAACAAGTCTGACAGATCCACGTAACGTCCTCTGCACTCTCCTTACAAAGGATTATTATTCCATCAGCTTGTTCTCAGAAAGTTACGACATAAACGCTGCTATATATGTCTTTATCACACACATTTACCTAAATAAAGGATTTTAATGCACAAAGTTATAAACAGAAACTTCCCAAAAATTGGTAAAAATGATGTCACATAGATTTATTTAATATTAATTGTGAGTTGTAGCGAGATATGTAATTTTGTTGAAGTAAGATCTTGTTTATTTCTTACGAACTACAGAACATTAACCAAAGTTCAGTCAGAATTTAGAGAAATTTAATTGCTATTTGAAGAAAATTCGACACTAATCTTTAATTTTATGTAAATACTTTAAAATATTTTTAATATTTACTCACATACACACAGAGATGCTTCTTCTAAGAATTCTCTTTTTTGACTCATGTATTTCGTGTGAAATATCGAAGTTTTTAGTGATATGTAATACTTGTAGAATATAGAAAATTAGAAGTCAAACTAAATTTATCCAATAGTGTAAATCTTATATTGTCTTAGTTCCACTGCTCTCTGGATGGGGCCGATACAATTATCTTTGACAAATTACCTTTATCTTTGACGGAACCAGTCTGACGTGTGAACCCAAATATGCCCTTGGGTGTCTTTTCTGATATTTAATAACCAGTAATATCATATCAGGACTTGTCCCTGACAGATGCCTGAATTCGTGTTCCACAGTAATTCTCTATGACATATTTATCATCATAAAGAGAACAGTTAAATACTGTCAGGCATGTACCGCAAATTTACCAAAACTATCGATGTGATACTCACATGACTTTCTCTATCAATGGAAAAAGTGCATTTTCTACTCACGTTACGTTATTGATGATATCTAGTGCGATCCATATAACCCTAAACCATTTCAATAGGCCATAATTTTGGAACCAATAACAGGACACACGTGCAACTTTGGAAGAATATAATACACAACTGGGATATTGCATTACACTATTTATATCTCAAAGAAAATGTTACAGGTGTCCTCCACAAGCATCTATGGATCATTGGTCCCATTTTCTTTGATACGGCTGTAGACACTTAAGTTTATATGGGTATCTTCAAGACATTTGTGGAGTAGCTGGATGATATAGAATTGAGAGAAGGTTATTTCCAGCAAGATGGAGCAACGTGCCATACATCTAATGACACCATGGAACTTGTAACGAGTTTCTTTGATAATCGAATAATCTCAAAAGGTCTGTGGCCTCCCAGATCACCTGACCTAACCTCACCGGATTGTTTCTTGCGACCGTATCTAAAAATAGAGTGTACAAGAATAGGCCACGGAAAATAGATGTTCTCAAGGAATCCATTCGAACCGAAATAAGTAACATTGGCGAGGATACTCTCCGTAAAACTTCATAGAATATGGTGAGAGGAGTACAAACATGTATAGATGCTGGTGGAGGACACCTCCAACATTTTCTCTGAGATGTAAATAGTGTAATGTAACCTCCCAATTGTGTATTATATTCTCCCTAAGTTGTACGTGTGTCATATTATTGGTTCAAAGGTTAGGGCTTATTGCAATGGTTCAGGTTTATATGGATCACACTATATTTCCATCTAGGAATTATTTCAAATTAAACCTTAAGCATTTGAATATATAAAGCATTCAACTGGTTCCTAAATTTTCATATTTTGCGCAATATTTTCCTTAAATGTTGCAACTAAATGTATGTTAACATTCAGGGAATTCATGCTAGGAAGGTTTTAAAAGATATAATGCTCAAAAATCAAATACAATACAGCTGCAGAACCAAGATGACTTCCTGTGTTAAACGTTCAGACTAAAGTTGGATACATGGAATAACACAAATACGTATAAATTTCCATTTGAACGCCTTTCTGAGCTTTATGCATGGAGACAAAAGAAACGAGGAATATGATTCTAGAAAAGGGCTGTACAAATACAAAATAGGCGTAGTTTTCTTGATATTCACGAGGACATAAAACACTTCACGGCAGGGAGCCAAGGGGAACGAAGGGAGGCAGCGTTTCCTCTGAAATCTTGGCTCGTGAAGCAAAGAGCATAAACAGTCCCATAACCCTTGTCACGCCTTGCTCAGCCATTCTGGCAAAAAGAATACTTTCTCCTCTCCATGCAGAGCTATTTAAACTTGGAAAGAATATTAATGCCACACAGCATAATCAGCTTCTCTGGCATCCATTTGAATAAAAAAGAGCAAGCACTTTCTCGGATTATGACACTGAACCTGATACAGTACTTATTGTAATATACTTAATTACCATCAGTGTGCTATAAGATGGTTTTGACAACCTATTCAAATTATCTCACGTTGTGGTTGGCCTGGGGTTAACTACAGTGAAAAATTGCATCTTAGAACACCCTTTTATTCCCTTATAATGAATGAAGATATTTTAGTTAAAACATACCATTTACTTTAAAAAAAACAATGGCTTTTCTTGGATAATGTCAGTGAGATTACAAGCAGTATTCATTAATGAACAATTTCGGAGTTTTATCTTATGAATTGGAAAAATACTTAAAATAAAATAACCATAACTAAAAACTATGTGGAACTGTTAAAAGGATATTACAAAATAAAGCCAAAACGAAGCAATGCTGGATCTCATTAAGGTCGTATTCTTGCACTCATTAATAAATTTTATCTATACTCAATTATTATAACCAGAAAGTAATTAAGCTCAAATAAATTACTATAAAACTACCATCACTCATATTACTGACGAAAATGTTATTTGTGTTAACGCCTTCTGTGTTACCATTGTAAAGGAAGAATCTTATTTCAATACTATTCTGTATAAGGAATAGGAAATAATGTAGCATTAGTTGTCCAAAACCCGTATTGTGAATGAACCTTTAAATTTTCCAGCTTCTAGCATTTATGAAAACCCAAAATGCCATAAAATTCCTGAGTTGAAGCCACCAAATCCAATACCAATAGGACTGGTATGTGATCCTGCTACCGCTCATTTATTATCATTTCACGGGGGCCAGCATATTTTAGCCCAATAACTTCAGGGTCAGCTTGGCACAGTGCCCATGCACTGCCCATAGCAGATCCGAATTCTCAAATCGAATGTGCAATATATGGAACCATTTAGAAGGGGAAATTTCTTTCCCTCAAATAAATAAAAGGGTGTTATAATATATTCCCACCATAAGACCATAAATTTTCAGATGCAGAAGAACCGCTGACTTTCATGATAAGAACGTTTCCTGGTCATCAAATATGCGTGAGCTCAGTTTTTACTTCACTGCACTTTACGTGCTTTTATTTCCTTTTAGTATGATTGCTTTCTCATGAAGTTAGGCTGAAAAAATTGGCTTAAAAGAGTACATTTGGACGTTTATTGTTATCTAAAATATGCATACAGTTACCGTTTAAAACAGGAGGTGTCAGCATTCATTTTGTAGTTCAATTTTGTAATTTTATTGCCTCATTACAATTGCATTAACTTTAGGTGATTCAATTTATACCTTACTCATATACCAAGTGCTGTTATTAAACTATCTAACCCTAATTAATCACAACCATATTACCATATAAAATTGTCAATACCAGATGTTCAAGTGCGTTAATTTACACCGCCTGCTCTTATACATACAAAATATATTGATATAATTTAAACGAAGGAAAAGCAGTTCCTTGTATACTACTAAATTAGGCATTTAAGGTGAAATTTTCTTTTAATTTACGATTATTATTGTGTTTATGTACATGCACTTGTAGTCACGCGTGTATTATGTGCAAATAATCATTAAATTAAATGGCCAAGAAATTTCTATAAAACTTGGTATTTAACATAGTTACTGGTATCCTAATTACTTTTCCATAAAAGTGATTTCTAATGCCACAAAATATGTAAGCAATTAAATACGTTGCTTATTAAAGTACAAAACAAATATTTATTTCCAATATCTTTGTTATTTATAAAGCTTCCATAAATTATAATTAAGGAGGTAGAATATTCGTGTGCAAAAGTCGTTTATCACGAGAAGTATAGTTTGGGGTAAAGAGTGAAATGGGGTGATGGAGAAATAGAGGACAGATTCACTAAGTTTTGAAACGTAGGATGAGAGATTACGGGGTATGGGAATAGGAAATGTTCCTATTAATGCAATAACCCGAGTAGGTGAAAATTCTGCTGGTATGTAAATTAATTAAATTATTAATAACTTCCAGTACACAATACCTTTATTTATCAAATTATATTGACTGAATGAACTTATTAGATGCCACTATGATTTGGTAAAGATAATAAAGATATTATTTATGTATGAGTGACATGTTTTCCGGGTGTGTTTATAGAAGTTTCATCGTAAACTGTATTATACAATACTGCGGAGATTCACAATACAAATAAAAGAATAAACTGTTGTATCTGTTTGGGAACAATAGAAACCAAAACAGCTTTAATCAAAATAAGTTAATATTTCTTCACAATTATATGTTTGTTACATTTCTTTGAGACCGCATGAAAAGTTTTTTATTAAAATGAAATTTGCTGATATATGATAAATAAAGGATTTCGTAATATACAGGTTGTTTCAAAACGACACCGAACTAATATAGCCCTTTCATAGTTTATAACTTAACTAGTCCAAATTTCGGTGTCGCAGCTTCAAAGTTCTGTTAGGTATAATTTTATGTAACATTAAATATTACATGATTTTTTGATTAGGCAGCGCAAAAAACCACTGGTGTGCGAACCTCAAAAGTTTTTATTGGGACGCACTGGCCACGGAAAAAAAAGCATTGCTCTTTATTCTTAATCAGTGATCCTGGACTCACAGGTAATGGGGTAGAGGGCAGTTGCTTGTGAAAAAGTTGATAATAACTCTGACAATTCCAAGGTTGCTCATTTTGTTATGAAATTAATTGTACAGTGCTTTCAACCAGTTACTGTAAAATCAACAGCTTCCTTTTATGTTACAAATTCTTTATTCAGTATTACTAAGCAGAATGAAATAAAATGCTTGTCTCATTGCATAAGGCATTTAGTTTTCGTGAACTTTATTTATAATTCTTCGATATTGTTCTCTGTTCTTTTCATCATTTTAAGCTTCTCATCCTCAATCTCAAAAATATTAACTTCTCTGTAAAAGGTTTAAATTGCATATGTCCTCCAGCTTATTTACCGTCATCGACTGTTACAACGGAATTTTGGAACACGTTAAACACCGATAAACAAATAACCAAAGAATGACTTCTTTATTGTAGTTTCATAAGCCAAAGAAGTTCTTAATATAGTAAGCAACCGTGGAGTATGTAGGCATGTTAAAAACAGTTACAGCAGGCGGCATGGTGTATCACCCACCTTCGAACTTCGATAGTGTGAGACAGGTGGCGTTGTTCCTGTAACGCGCTAATCCACACTCATTCTAGAGCGCCTTTTATGCGGCTCTGTTGGCGATAAAAACTATCTATATGTATCACACAGCTGAGCAACTACTTCTATATATTCGTTCGGTGTTCTTTGGAAACATCCTGTATATAAATTTTTTCTAATCATAACAACAATTCCGTTCCTTCTTTACGTAAACAAAAATCACTCCTAGATCATAACACAGAAAAGTATTATCTAATATCCTATATTACTAATGCATATCATAAAATAAAATAGCGTTAAGGGCGCGTTATATTTGATATCGATTTATTCCACTTAGACGACATTTCTATCACTGAAACGGAAAATTAATATATGAATCTCTTTCGGGTACTCTGTGTATTTATCCAATAACAATGCACTAACTATATTAAATTAAACATAAAGATTAGCAATGATATTGGACTAATAATACATAACAAAGATAGAGGAGCATTGTTCCTTAAAGAAGAAAAATAAACAAGTAACTTAATTAAGCGTAATTTTATTATTTTAAGCAAACTCTGTAGTGTATTTAATAGCTTGATTGGAAAATGGGGCACAAATTAATCAATTTCTTGATTGTTACTCAAGACGTACTCCCAAAGCTGTAGAACCAGTTGTTGCAGGAAACTTTTGGCTTCGTACCCTTCCAGCCACGGCAACTTCTCTTGCACATCAGTCTTGCGGGTGGCCGCTGTCACAGGCTTTACGGATTTCTGGCAGAGCTTATCCCGACACCAAGAGCAATTGCATTCGAAACTGCAATTAAAGCGTTTTCCTGAGTAACACAATGTTTGGCTTAGTCAAGAACAACAGTTTTACTTTCTCTGCCACGTACTTAGTATCGCATTGCAACCAAAAATCCTATACTGAGATTGCACCAGAATCCTAGCTCCGTTATTTAACTGATTAAAATATATCATAATTAGAAACAAGCAATATATAAATTTTAATATTTGAAACAATTTTATATAATTATGGGATCAAGTATTTTTACGTTTTGTTGTGTGTAAAATGTAATGTATGACTTTAATATATGATAACGTTTGATTATCTTCATATGTTATAAACAATTTCATGTTTTGTAAGATTTCGCATTAAAAATAATTTCGTTAGCAATGCGCTGGGCTTTCAAAGGGTTCTATTGGAGCAGTTTCTTCTAAAAAATTAAAAGTCTCAAGTTATTCTCCTCATAAAGTGTGTCTGGAAAAAACTCGCACCACTCTTACCAAGGTTCAAGGATTTAAGAAAATGTATTATTTGCTTTATGTGAAGTCACATACGAAATTAAATCATCCCCTTTCTTGTCATCTTTTATTTTCATAAACAATGATTTTATTGGCATATCGCAGTTATTAGTATTAAGCAAGGACAAAGAAATCAGTAACCGTGTCTCAAAATTTAAGGGTTGTATAATGATTAAAATCTGTAAGTGTCATGTAATGCATTGGATTTTATTTAATATTTTAATATTGATTAGATTTTAGTCCTAGTATTAAAAATAAATAAAACTGGTCCAAGTTCTGGAAGTATGAAATTTTCTGGTTTAAAATAAACATATCTCATAATATTTTGGTACTTTTTCATATTTTCATATTTATAAATAAGGGAAATCAGATTTTGGAAAAATTTTCTTCATAATTTTCCTGTCTCTAATTATAAATTCTTCATTATTTCTATATAATATCAGCCTTACAACGAGGATGGTCTGAAACGTTTCCGACCTCAGCATGAAAATGGCAGTACTCCTAAATAAGAGCTAGTGAATTTTGTTGTTCATCTGTTGAGAGTTACTCACCAAAGTTTGTCATTAGTCATTTTGTTATGTAACAGTCGTTTGTGCGAGTAAATGGCAGTGTTTTTATAAAAATTGACAAAATCGAGTATCGAGCTGTCATTAAATATTTTTAAAGGCAATACGCCTACACAAATCACAGATGAGTTGTATTCTGTGTATGGGGACTCTGCACCATAATTTAACACAGTGAAAGTTTGGCCAGCTGGATTTAAACGTGGCTGTAAGAGCTTGAGAAACGATGAACTTTCGGGACGTCCAATAACTGCAACTACCAACGAAAACCTCGCCAAAGTTTACCAAATGGTGCTAGACGACCGCCGAATTAAAGTGAGAGAGATAGCAAAGTCTATGAACATGTCAAGAAAACATGTTTGTCACATATTAAATCAACATTTAGACACGAGGAAGCTGTCCGCGTATTGGGTGCCGCGTTTGCTCACGTTAAACCAAAAACGTGCTCGAAAGAACATTTCCCACGCTCTGTTGGTGCAGTTTAGGCGCAATAAGTCCGAGTTTTGGTACCGATTAAATACTGTAGATGAAACTTGGATACACCATTATACGCCCGAAACAAAAGTACACTCCAAACCGTGGACTGCAAAGGGGGAACCAGCTCCAAAGAAGGAAAAAGCTCTTTTTCGGCTGAGAAAGTAATGGCGAGGATAGTCATGGGGGGTGGGAGGATAGTCATGGAGTTATTTTAATAGATTATCTTCAAAAAGGAAAGACTATTACAGGAGCATATTACGCATCATTACTTGACAAGCCGATAGCAGAACTTGCTGGAAAGGGGCCTCGTTTGCAGAAAAAGAAAATCCTGTTTGCTCAAGACAACGCACCGTCTCACACCTCAGTGGTTGCAATGGCGAAAATACAGGAATTGCCGTTTGAACTGTTTAACCATTCGCCTTACTCACCAGATCTAGCCCCAAGCGACTTCTTTTTGTTCTCTCATCTGAAAATTGCGCTCGGAGGACAGAGATTTTCGTCAAATGAAGAGGCAATCACTTTCGTGAACAATTATTTCGCAGAGAAAAACGCCGAGTACTGTTTGGATGGGTTACAAAGTTGAGAGTACCGCTGGAAGAAGTGTGTAGAGTTACAAGGAGACTATGTGGAAAAATAAAAAAACCTGAAAAAATGCCTTGTATCTTTATTAGGTCGGACATTTTTCAGACCACCCTCGTAATATCAGTATAGTTCTTCTTCTTCTTCTTCTTCTTCTTCTTCTTCTTCTTCTTCTTCTTCTTCACTCCAAGGGCTAGGAAATGCTGCCTGTTCTGGCTTAAAACATCGTTTTCGTGGTCTTCCCGGATGTCCTTAGTTGTTGTCCATCCGGCTCATTACCTTTAAGCTGTTTAGTAAGAAAATCTTGCTTGATAGAGTTACAAGCCCTATGCAAGCACAGTCTGAGAGTGGGGTTGCCACTTTACTGCCTTCAGACTTGCAGGATTTTTAATCGAGGTTTTCTCCCCTAGAGAAGCTGCCTTCGCTTAGCTATCGGACCTTCTCTGTTCGTCTTCACCTTTAACCCTGGGCAGGGCCCTCCATATTTATATCCCCGGGAGAGAGGGTGTCCCAGCATTTTAAATCCCCCAGGAACTGGGCTCCTTGTTGGTCCACGGGTCCTTATTCGGACCATCCCACCATATCTGGTGGGATCCCTCATCCGACACCCGCAGGAGGCGCCCGATATGGGTTACAAGGTCCCACACGGGATATCAGTATAGTTTAGGTCTGTTTTGTGGCCATGTGGTCCGTTTTGTTTTGCAAATAGTGTTAAAGGAACTGCTCGTGCCATCATTTGCGATCACCTTAGTCTTTAGACAGATATTCAAAGTTAGTTTCACTTGAAAGCACATTGAGAGAGAGAAACATTCTAAGGAAACAATTTATTTTGTAATTTAATGTTTTACTGTATTTGTTTCTGGTAATGTTTCTTTAAATCTGAGATAGTCAGTGAAATATATTTTCTCTAAATAAATAAAATTTCTACTGTACTGTTGATTAAACTTGTCATAAACATAATGTTGGAATTTCTATATGCACCCGTGCTCTGTAAAACGCATGAAAGTACGAAAAATTCTTTGAATGTTTGTGACAGTGTGGAAAGTTTAGTGCGCCTTTTGTTTACATCATAAAAGTGGAGAGCAAAGCGTTTAATTCCGTATTCACTTCCAGTAGCTTCTTCACAAGCATTTTTATGGGCGTCTCTCGCGTACAGAGGAAATCAGCTCGCTTGAGCAAACTCATGGCGCCAAACATTTCCCGTCCCTTGCCGGCTAAATGGCCATGCACAAGAGGCCCTTTGTTCGCTGCAGATACGCGGCAAGTCTATTGTGACGGCCCTTCGGCTCGCGGGAATACAGAGCGGCCGCAAAAACAGCCTCAACTAATAGTTCTTATCTCACCCGCCTGCGAAAATTGTGGATTCAATTTTGTGCCAAGATTTTCACCACAGGAAATTTGAATCTTAAACTCGTAGAGATTGTTTCTCTTAAATTAGTTTGAGCATTCCTTGTGCTTAGATTGCGGAGAGAAGTTTTGTATGTACAGAAAATGTGAATAAGAGAAAATAACACTCTTAATAATAATAATAGTAATAATAATAGTAATAATAATAGTAATAATAATAGTAATAGTAATAAAACAATGAGACAATTATTTAGATAATTATTGTGAGAGAATTCATTGGTAAATTAATTATAATTGAATACAAACTAAAATAGCAGGATTGGAAATCGAAGACCAGAAATAATGAAAGTACACACCAATAGCTGGAAGGATAGCTATAAGGTCGCGAATGAGCTGGAAATATCAATTTTCTTGAAGAAAGAGTAAGCCACGAAATTATTTAATGAATTATAGAACAGCAGGAAATTAAATAAAAACTATAGCTTAATCACGCTGTACTTTCAGGTGTCCTTCACTGACATTTTTTAAACATCTTGGAAAAACTTAAGTAGGTATTGGTCATAAAAGTATTCAACAGCTAAATTAAAAAAACTAATTCTTACTTTAGATATTAGTTATTTACATTTTCTTTTCGACAAGGTAAAAGTTTGTAATTAAAAATAATTTTAGTTTAAGTGTTTTTTGAATGAACCCATATAGTACTACGTCTACTTAGAGACGTTACTTAGCTATTCTATGAATCCAAAGTTCTCTCATTCTTTGACTGTGGGCTTTCTCCCTCTCTCTCGTCTGACCACGTTGTTCCAATCTTTTTCTTCGGTTTGTCCTCTTGGTCAGCTTCCAACTTATGCACCTTTATTCTAAAAATGTCTTGTCTAGGATGTCGTTGAGTGATTCCTGCCAATTTTGAACAATTTTTACTTCAAAATTTAATTTCATAGCGTCTATTGTGCTTTATTTCTTTCTTTGTAAAACTTCTTAATTTGTTTTGTGAGCGTATTTCAAGTACATACATATGTTAATATGTCAAGTGTCACTACGATATTAAATTTATACATTTATTATTCATATTGATGTACTTAAAATGATGAGAGTTTTGTTTTGAATTGGTATGAGTTATAGGTGGCCATGACTTTATAGAGTAGGTCACAGACAGGTAAAGAATGTTAATGTTCAATCTAACTACATGGTAAATATGATAAATTAAATAGAAGGATAAAATTATAAAAGAAATTTGTTTTTAGGACTTTATATTTGGAAAATCAGAAAATTGTTTTATTCAAAATTAATGTATTGGCCACAGGGATAAGTGATGTACACTAGAATATTTAGTTACCATGGTGATAAAAGTAAAAAAGAAAACAGTAAATGAAAAGGAAAAGTTAGGGTCTTTTGCGTCACGACTGCAAAGCAAGCAGGTGCGTGTGCAGAATGACACATGTATTATCAATTTTTCGGATGTAAATCTGAGACTTAAAACAGTTATAATTATTTATCAACGTGAGTAGAAGCTTGGATATAGTGTAACCATATTTTCTGAAAATTAAGTTCTGAAAAGCGAAGAAATCGCTTGCGTGTAAAGACAACGGAAATCTAAGAAAATACTTGTATATGAAGATTGAAATAGTTAGAGTTGTATTAAGAATATGTTTTATCATCGCAGAAGATAGATCTTCGTGAATTGCAGCGTGTTTAAAGTAAAGAAAAACTTTCATTTTCTTTTTATTTCCCTAACACTGTTCCACAATCCAAGAATCCGTGACCACGATCAAGAGAAGATCTCATGCAAACCGGAGCTACAAATAACATCCCAACGTGGTGTATCATAACATCTGCATCATTGTAAAATCACCAATAGAATACGGCTACAAATGACAATCACCATTACAGCGTCATCGCCATCGCGAAACTGCTTCAAAGTTAATATTTTTAATAAGTACATAAAATTTTAACCTTCGTTTCCTAATATCACTATACATGTCTGTATATTTTTATTTCCTTTTTACTTATAATTCTGTATTCAACACCTACGAATTGTGAGCCTAAAATTTTTATAATAATTTTATGTTCTTTTTCTACATTTTCGATATCTGCTTTTCAGTTCAATGTTAATGTTTCTGCTCAATAGAGGCACACTGGTTTAATTATAATGTTATAGTGTCTAAATGTTATATATTTAGACATGCATATTTATATGTTTTGAGCAAGCCAATATGCTGTTTCTATATTTTGGAAGCTGCTTTTGTTTGCTTTAGGTTCGATTCTAATTTCCTGATACCTCCTGTAAATTTTTTGAATTATGGATAGCTTGTTTCGGGTTGTAAAATTAGATATTCTCAATAATAGTATTTTAAAATTTATTTTGTTTTAACAAAACATACACAAAAAATTAATGCCACAATTCCATCACTATTATCAAATAAAGGAAAGTAATATTTTAAAGCACGACTATTTTTAAAATTACTTCATTTGGAGTATTCGGAACGGAGGTTATATACACATACACACACTTCATTTCTTGTTTTCTTTAAAGGAACTTAAACTGTTTTTTGGTGAAATCTCGTATTGAATTTTTTGGTGGTCTACTACATTTATGTATTAGAGGAAGAAAAAATCAAACCCTACTAATGAAAATATCCTAATGTTGGTTGTAGGATAGCAATGTGCAGATATCGTGGCAGTTAATAAACAATTTTACGACATTGATATAGCCTTCCAGCAGTTTCAGCACTTCCAAAAGCCATGTTGCTGTTATTTTATAGCGTTGCTTTCGGTTTTGATAGTCGTCGTCTGGACGGCTTGCACCCCGTCACCCTCACGACGCCATAAAACCAATGATGTTTGCTCCGACCCCCACCAATCAGTTTCTTTCCGAGCCTAAAGAACACTTTTATGGTACATGACAATATACTCGTCGACTCTACAGCTACTTTGGGGTGCAGCATGTTTTATATGCACTGTGTCCTTTCTAAAGAACATCCCAGACGTATAGGGAGTTCGGAAACACTTAACGATAAAGCAGATATCCACTGATACGATACAATAGCTAGCTGAACCAGCTTGTACATCATATGTAGTAAAACTCGTGTTCTGATTTCTTGATAATACACATTCGTATTTCGTAGCAAGTATAAAAAGCATACCCTAGGCTAAAGTGGTAGCAGATTTATAAAAAGGTATTATGTCATGTTTTATAAATTATATTCTTTATTGATAACACTGGGAAACAACAAAAAATTATTTTTGAATGTTTCGAGCACTTCATGAGGAAATTCCTACTAACTTTGGGTTGAAGAAAACAAATATGGCAATGAAAAATGTTTATTAGCTCTAGTTTCTATGATATACACAAGGTGGAAATATTACATATTAACGGATTGAGAGAAAAGGGTACATTTTAATTACATACATGCTAACAACAATAAAAGTGCATTTGATTTTTTAACTGGTAATTACATGCTAAGAGTTCTAAATTGCTGGAAAAATACTTCGCAGAGAGTCGTGTCTGAAGAGAATCATGTGGTGGCCTATTGACTTCGTCGTCTTTTAGCTTGCCTCTTGTGATGGAGTTCCGCAGAATCCCTATACAAAAACCAACAGTAATCGGCAAGCATTACTTCATTCCAACGACCCTGATATTTTTGTTCCATAACAGAAATGTCCTGATGGAATCTCTCCCCATGTTCATCACTAACAGCTCCACAACTAGGAGGGAAAAAGTATAGGTGGGAGTGGAGAAAATGGATCTTAAGGGACATGTTGCATTCAAGGTTACGGTATTTTGCAGGAGCACTGTCATCAAATGCTTGTAGTTGTCAGCTACGGTATTTTGACAGGTGTGCAAACTCCCCCCCCCCCAAAAAAAAATCTCCCAAATTTAAAGTACTCACTTATCTTCAAAACAAAAGCTAGTCTATTATTTTTATGGTGATTTTTTAATTCAGCGGATGGGAATACATGTAAATTCACTATTTTTAAGCCCGAAACATTTTCATTATTGCCCAGTGATCAGAAGAACAATAATGTATTTCAACTTTTTACCTGGAAAAACAATAATAACTTTAAAATCTACACTAATAACAGAGAATATCTCGGAAATGGCTAAATACAAACCACTTTAGCGAGATATACATTTTATTTAATAAGATTTGGTCCATCTCTAACAGTCATTCAGATTGAAAAGCATTTTACAGGTCATTCACATAAATTTAAAAAAAATACATTTTTTTTTTTTTCATACACATATGTTAAATGTTACGCTATTCTGGCAATATACTGATACAATAAAGGTATACTCAAACTTCCAGGACTTTCTTGACATGAAAACGTGTTATATGTGCATAGAAATCTTTATTTTCTACTTTAAAATTAATTTTCTACAGCTTTTCATAGTGCATTAATCATAGAAAATACACCGAAACAGATCATACCAAAATCTACATGAATAATCTAATAGAGAAGGAGTAAGTACCTGATTATTTACTGAATGCAATGTTTACTAAACTATATTAACATTAAAATATGCATTTAAATAATACATATAAATAACCGACCATAAATCGCGTATATGAATTTTTCCGCTGCCCTCTAGCAATGAATGACCGGGACAGTGAAAGTTATAAGCTGTGTTATTTGATGCCTTCAGTTCGATCTATAAGGATTAGAGCTTGCTCACTGTGTATCTCAAACATTCTAATACAAAAAGAAAAGAAATTACATCAATGCATTTTTCGAACGTGAAGCGATTATTTTTATAGAAGGATTATAATACAGATTAATTTCTCACCTTTAGTGACGATCTTGAAGAAATCTAGAAGTTTCTCCTGTAACTCTGAATAATTTAACACATCTATAATTGTTGAGCAATGAGATCTTTTTCTTTCCCAGGATCGCGGTAACGGGGCTGATTAAGATAGTATTACTATTATTAAAGAATGAATAATACTTTTTTTTCAAAGATGGAAATCTAATTCCTCTTAAACAATTTTAAATTATTTGAAACAATTAGAAATATTATTAATGTAGTATTTTAACAACCAGCGGTAGATTCCACGATGAACTATTTCTTTTCTTGCGCACACGCTACTTATGCATCTTTGATGCACACACAAAATTGCTTCTGCACACACTCGGATGGACAAAATATACGTCTAACTCCTAATACTTTCGTAAGCAGAATAAAATATTTTAAAATATTCAACAACCCACCATGATCCGTTGTCATGGTTACACCATTACCCACTTTACATAATTTCTTTATTTTATTATAACTACTAATATCTCTCACTATTCATAACAACATGAAGTATAAAAATAACTGCTACAAACGCACTTCTAGAATGTCCCGAAGAAGCAGTGCTGTAGTTGGTCCGGTTCGTGCCGGTACCCGTACCACCTAAAATTTGAAGACGTTGCAAGCGTACCGTCTAAATTCGTGAAGCGATGCTTTGGTGAGTACCATTTAAACTTTTTTCCAGTTTGGTGAGTACCGCCGAAACATTTTTGCCAACTATAGCACTGCTTAGATGGTACTGCAGAGCAAGTGGGTGCTTCAGAAATCTCTGTTCATAGAACTGGTAAACTTTTAAAACTTACTCTACAGAGTAACTACAGTTAATGAATTATAACTACGAAGAATGTCAGACATGTCTTAATGCAGATAGAGCCTCTTTTAACAATATTTATAACCAAGTTAGTATTCATTAAGTGCGCTCATATAAAATGTAACGCGGAGTTTTAGAATGAAAACCCCTTCGTGTAAAAGACACTATCAGGAGCATGCATATGTGCACTCCGTGGCCCGTGGATATAAGGAATACATTGTTATTATTTAACTCAATTTATTTCATGCCAATATCATAATAAGTACACCTTTCTGTGCTCTTTAAGAAAGGTTACTTCGTTTGGTAGGTTTTAAGTCAGAAACAGTTGTGAAACATAAGCAAATGCATTGAAGAACACGACATAAAAATTCCTGCTATAATGCCAAGAAAGCTTCATTGTCTTATACTTTGGAGATTACCGGCTATTCAACTAAATTTGAGCATCTCAGCTTATGATAAATATCATAGGATGCATCTACCTATAAACGGTTGTTTGAAGAAATAGCATCTGCCCTAACAATGCATACCTCTACACTGATGGTTCCAAAAATGGATGACAGTGGATGCGCTGTAATTACAGATGTATTTTTTTTTATCTTGAAAAGTGCAGAGCGATGCGCAGTGGTATCTGGACGAGTCCACTTCAGAGCGGTTGCAACTGGAGGGGAGGACAGTTCAGTTGCGTACCAGTTGCGAGCAACTAAACACGTGCAGAGCTACTCGGTAACACTACAGCTTGTTTCAAAATGTGCTTGTCTCCTGGTTCCAAGAGAGCATTTATAAATGACGCCTCCTAGCAGCACATTAGGAAATAAGGTGCTATATTTAAAAACACGAGAAGTAATAACAAATATCCATAGATTTATAAAAAAGGAAGAATGGTCTGGGGAAGGGTATCTGAGGCAACAGTTGTGTCTAAAAGCAGTTTAGGAGAGTTATTAAGGAATGAAATGCCATTGGTGCTAGTGCAACAACGTCCTTCTCTATGCCCAGTAAACAAAGATTAAGAACATGCACAAAATCTAATTTGGTTGTTTTAATTCAGAAGTATTTAGGCGAACTATGAATAATTTTTAAAGCACAGAAAAACAAAGACCAACATTAAAGAAAGTGCTTATGAAGCTAAAAATTCTACTGACTTCCAAGGCAGTGTCTGAACATTAAGAAGAGTTCTTTTGAAGCTAGGATTACTTGAAAAAAAACTAAGTGTGACAGACAAATTTTAATCCAACATCGCACCATACGTGCAAAAAGGCTTAAGTATTTACGAAATATTCGGAGATATCGAAGTGAACTTTATGTAGTTTATATGGATGAAACTTATATAAATACAGCACATACTGGACCATATGCCTGGAGTGAAATACGTTACAGGGATTCTGCAGCGATATTGAAAGGCCGAAAGTTGTTTATCATGTCTGCTGGAGGAGAACAGGATTTTGTTCCAAATGCCTATGTACATTTAAGATCCAACAAAAGCGTGGAGATTACTACCATAGTAAGAATTACAACTTAGTTTGTAATAGCTGCAAAACTGGCTTCGAGAGTGAGATTTGTTTTTAGAGAGCTTATGCACCGCCCTCCCCTCTCGTAATCTTACGCGTGTGACGCATTGTGGCGATAGTTGCACTATCCCCACCACAGTTGCTACTCATCCCTACCACGCAGGATTCCTGTCAAGATAAAATAATACATCTATACTCCCGATAGCAAGCTTCAGTTGAAACTTCCTAATAAATATTCCACATTCTCCTGCGAACTTTCTGTACTTAAGCAAGCATAATCCAAGCTGTACATAATCCAATCTAGAGAGAGTAGATTTCTTATAATTTCTGATTCATTAAGTTCTCTATAAAGTCTCAGAGACCGATCAACTGACCTTCAACTACTTCAAGATATCCACAGTTTTTACTTCATTAATCTAAATAAAAATAAAATTGTTACTTTCATGTGGGTCCCTTCACACTGCGGCATTAATGGAAATGAAAAAGCGGACAAATCTACTAAAGAAGCAAGTCAACTAACAGACTTAGATGAACAATACACAGTACCTTATCAGGGTATTAAAAACACTCCTCCAGAGTAATAAATCCAAAATGGAAAGAGATCTGGAATCAATCGACTCCAGATAAGTTACATATGATAAGGATAGGAGACACTAGCTCTTCCCCTGACTACTGTCCTAGCAGGAAGGATATCATGTCTCCGCATTGGTCATACAATGTTACCCACTCATACCTTCTTAGCAAAGGCCAGCCACCGCAACACCCGCCTCGCAGTAAACCATCTCCTCACTGAATGCATCACATCACTGGAGACTTATCCACCATTCTGAACACGCCATCCAACTTCAAACACGTACTGCTGTTCCTCAAAAGTACAAACTTCTATACGACAATCTAATTCTAAATATACCAATTTAGAATATACATAAGTTATTTGCCTCAAATTTTCTAAATACTACTGTTCCACTGATTGTTATTCAAAATTTATCTTTTCGATTTATAGATATTGAATACCTCTGTCATATTGATTTGCTATTTATTGTTTTCGTGTTTTTGTTTACATAATTGTAAGCAATTTATTGTATTCACTGTATTATACAAAATAGTCGTGATATTACCTAGTTCTTAAAGTGACTCTAAATAAATTTAAACTGTGAAACAGATGTGACCGTTTCCAAACAATTGAGAATCAAGTACCACAATCTCATTTCAACAAGACTTCTGTGGCATTCAGCTCGCGACTCTGGTAATCAACTGCTTCCTGCCGGTAAACTAAGCCTTCCAGTCAGTATTGTAAACACAAATACCAAGTTTCAAAGATATTTTAAACTAAGGATGCTCTATTCATAATACTCCAAGAAACTAGCATGGCAAAAACAGAACTCACGCTATTTTAATGTACGAGTTAGTGTTTTATATTATATTCACCTTCTGTCTTTGCTTTATTCCCTAACATAAAAGAACTACAGCTACTATGAGGCTTTGTTATTCCTTAAAAAAGCAATATCTTGTTAGATTTCTTATGATAATTTAACCAGCTGATTAATGATGACGATGATTATTATTATTATTATTATTATTATTATTATTATTATTATTATTATTATTATTATTATTATTATTATTATTATTATTATTATTATTATTATTATTATTATTATTATTATTATTATTATTATTATTATTATTATTATTATTATTATTATTATTATTATTATTATTATTATTATTATTATTATTATTATTATTATTATTATTATTATTATTATTATTATTATTATTATTATTATTATTATTATTATTATTATTATTATTATTATTATTATTATTATTATTATTATTATTATTATTATTATTATTATTATTATTATTATTATTATTATTATTATTATTATTATTATTATTATTATTATTATTATTATTATTATTATTATTATTATTATTATTATTATTATTATTATTATTATTATTATTATTATTATTATTATTATTATTATTATTATTATTATTATTATTATTATTATTATTATTATTATTATTATTATTATTATTATTATTATTATTATTATTATTATTATTATTATTATTATTATTATTATTATTATTATTATTATTATTATTATTATTATCATTATTATTATCATTATCATTATCATTATCATTATCATTATCATTATCATTATCATTATCATTATCATTATCATTATCATTATTATCATTATTATCATTATTATCATTATTATCATTATTATCATTATTATCATTTATCATTATCATCATTATCATTATCATCATTATCATTATTATCATCATTATCATCATTATCATTATTATTTTAATTATTATTATTATTATTATTATTATTATTTTAATTATTATTATTATTATTATTATTAATTATTATTATTATTAATTATTATTATTATTAATTATTATTATTATTAATTATTATTATTATTAATTATTATTATTATTATTAATTATTATTATTAATTATTATTATTTATTATTATTATTAATTATTATTATTAATTATTATTATTAATTATTATCATTATTATCATTATTATCATTATTATCATCATTATCATTATTATCATTATTATCATCATTATCATCATTATCATTATTATCATTATTATCATCATTATCATTATTATCATTATTATCATCATTATCATTATTATCATTATTATCATTATTATCATTATCATCATTATCATCATTATCATCATTATCATCATCATCATCATTATCATCATTATCATCATTATCATCATTATCATCATTATCATCATTATCATCATTATCATCATCATCATTATCATTATCATCATTATCATTACTATTATTATTACTATTATTATTATTACTATTATTATTATTACCACTACTACTACTACTACTACTACTACTACTACTATTATTATTATTATTATTATTATTATTATTATTATTATTATTATTATTATTATTATTATTATTATTATTATTATTATTATTATTATTATTATTATTATTATTATTATTATTATTATTATTAATCAGGATTGAATTATAGCGACATTATATATGTAGCATTGTGACCATAAAGTAATAAACAAAGCAATCAGTTTATAAGACCAACCAATTATAATTTATTTTTCTTCATTTTTTTGTGTTAAAAGATATTTAAAAGATCGAATCGAAACTCGAATATTCAATGCCGTAGCCGAGTTTGAACCATGGATCTTCCATTCCACGCGCAGCTGCTCTGAACCCATCTATCACATTGAATTTTTCAATTCTGATTCTACTTTTCGCAGTTAGGTAGAACTAACACTCTATATTAGAACAATAAATTTTCATTGATTGTCCTTGCAAATGGAAATTATAACAAACACTTTAAATCCCGGGACTTAAGTAATTTTTTTTAATTTGTCATATCAAACGATGAATGAAATAATGCTCAAATGAGCTCATGATCCATACAGCTTAGAGTTGCCCAACATTCATTTTCGGGATAAGGGAAAGTCTCAGGCAAAAAAAAAAAAAAAAAAAATCTTTTCCAAAGAACTCACCCTGACCGAGATTCGATCTCGGAGCCCGCCTCGGTAGCGTGGTGGTAGAGTGTCTGCCTCACGTTCAAGAGGTCCCGAGTTCTAATCTCGGTCAGGGTGAGTTACCTGGATAGGGTTATTCCGGGGTTTTCCCTTAACCCGAAAGACGAGTAACTCTAAGCTCTATGGAACCTGGGTTCATTTGAGCATCATTTCGCCCATTTCATTCATCGTCCGATATGACTTAACGTTGGAGGACGTAAGATTACAAAAAAAAAAAAAAAAAAAAAAAATCTCGGGACCTTTTGAACGAAAGGCACATGACCTACGCTACAGAGGCGGGCATTTCAGTAAGTTGCTATTGGGCTATTCGATCTTGAATTTGCAATAATATAACGGAGATTTTCTTGTGAAAAATTCTGGGGTAAATTCGAGTCAGTTGGGGAATTTTATGTCCTACCGGCATGTTACCATGGTATCTAAATAGAGCTGGAGATCTGTGGTTCAAATCTCAGCTGTTTCAGTTTTCACTCTCCACCTTCCATCGATAGTAACTTTCGCACTTGCTTTTGATAAGCAGGCTAAAGAAAGGGAAATAAATGTTCTTGAACTTATAAGTATGCTTACATTAGTATAAAATATTACATTAAGATATGTCACCTTGTGGCATTGTTGAGCTGCTGTGACAGGCCGGAGCTGGACGCTTGCCAAGAGAGAGAAACAGTCAGAGAGAGACTCCGAAACGCTCTGCCCATTCTTGCGGCCGCGAAAGATCTCGGATACGTCTGCGGCTTTCTAGAAACAATAGCTGGGGAGGTATAAAAACCGGCAGTTGTTTGTTGGTTATTGCGACAGTCGGCGATTGAAGTGTACCGCAGTGATTTCATTCATTTGTTTCCGTGCAGCAAAACACTGAGTCAGCCTCGAAAACAGGTGATGTCATTTTCACGTCTTTTTGGTGCTGCAAAAGTTGTTCTAAATTTCTGCAAACCAGATTTCCAAATCTGCGTAACCCACGCTTCACAATATACTCGTATTTAGTCTCATATTATTAATACAGTTTGTTAATTTCATTTCGTAAATATTCTTAACAAATACCATGTTTTGGTTTTGGCTTGTTTTAATAATCACCATAGTGTACTGCACTCTTGACATTTTTGACAGGATATTACTACCGACAATTTCTTCCCCATTTATGGGAACATAATATGAAATTACTGAGCAAGTAATTGAAGCTGACAAATATACATAATAATGTGATGATTTAGAAATGGTAGACAATGAATGTTAAACATTTATCAAAGTAATTAGAATTCTGAAAATAGTGCAAATAAAGCTCCAAACCAATAAACTATACATTCTGTAAGGTGATAAAATTTACATAAGTTATTTCTAACTGTACTGCTACACGCACTGAGGTGAATCTGTTTTCTCCAGAACTCAAGAAAGAAACTCTACAATCCCCCCGTATCCCCTTGCAACAGCAGATCGCTTCCACTCCCTCCCTCTTCTGCAGAATGCTCTAGGGAACCAGTTTCCCGGAAAATCGTTTACATAATATCTACAGCGCTTACTAAAAGTTTAACGACACTCGATTCCATCTCCCTTGTCACTAAAATGTAATACGAATTACTCCTAAGTAGTACTGGAAATGGAAGATATGTTATTTCCATTCCAAAGTTGATACCTTCAACATTATAAGGAGGTAGATATATTTCACGTGCATAAAGAAGATATGTCATTTCAGCACAGAATTAGACATTGAGATGTCACAGTAAACACATATTTTGAGACGCTTTAATTTAAAAAGTAATTATTAAACATGATATGTGTGTTAGTGTATCTTTGATGTGTATTGGTAGTTAAGGATAACTACCTGTGAAACATTTTAAATATACAATTTTGCTTGGATTGACTTGAAACTTTAGCTCAATTATTCTAGTATTAATAATTCAAACACTAATTCTCAGATCTTTTTGCAAAACAGTTTTTTGCTATATTCATATATTTATAGTGTTTTATTGTCATTTAGTTAAACTGTTCCACACGTTGCAATCTTAGTTTGAGAAAAATAATAATGTGACTGTGGATTCTTAGAATTAAAAGTCTTGTTTGCAGAAATTTAAAATGCTCTTTGTTGCAGTAAACAGTAACTTTTTACAACCCTTGCAGCAGTAAGAAAGACGTGACATACAAAACAGCAGTCTTCAAGGTCGTCTTGTTCTCAGCTGCACACGTAAACAAATGTAAGAAATTACTGCAGTGCACTAAAAATGTCCACATACTCACATTTTCCGCACAACTAACAACTCACTAGCAACTGACCGCTCTAAACACTTTGCGGGCTTTTATACCTCCAGTCATTGTTCTAGAATGCATTCGATCGCTCGGGACGCAGCGAGACAAAGACAAAACTATCCAGACATCACTCTTTGTTGCTTTCTCTCTCTCGGCAAGCGTCCAGCTCTGCACGCACGCGCCAGCTGCGGCTTGCAGCAGCGGCACAACAATGCGATCGGCGACAATACTTTGCAGTTATACTCATAAATACATTGTTAGTAAATTTATGAGATGAAATTTTAATCTGACCCTTGGTTTAGAATATAAAACATTTTCTCAATTCTCATTTTGTTAATTTTTAATATTTGTTTATGAAATGTGTGCTGTTATTTAATTGCACAAACACTGGTGACGTTATAAAAAATCTTATCATCAATTACCTTTCGTAACGTTTTTATACCAGCAGAAATATTTTCAAACTCATATTTTGAAAACAACATCGTATGGAGCAGTTTATATTTTGTAAAGCGTTGAAAATTGGAAACACGAGAAATCACCAAAATATATGATTTAAGGCATCATACCCACTTACAGTTAGCCACTTAGAGAGTCACGTGGCACAGTTTAAAGGTTCACATGACATTAAAAATAATAATAAATTGAATTACAATAATTACTCTATTTAATTGTGCGAAAACAAAGTTTTTGTCATGCTTTGCACCTTTTTACCTATTTTCACAGATAGGTAGCCACAGTAAATCTCTTATAAAGAGACGACCGAATATTTTGAAGAAAAATTCCTTCAAACTTTTAAATGCAATATTTTCAAATGTTTTGATTTGCTTAAAAATGGCTCAAAACAATTTTTATTAAAGTAGCACATATTAAAGATGTTTTACATGAAAAATAAAAAAATATATTTCTTTAGTTTTCTGGAATATCCTGTGCTCTTCATTTGGAAGGAAATACATAGATTCTTGCACAATTGCTAAGCGTCAGGCGATAAAAGAAAACACATAGAGAAAGCCCGCCTCTGTAACGTAGGAAGTAGCGAGTCTGCCTCAAGTTCAAGAAGTCCCAACTTCGAATCTCGTGGCCGCGCCGTGGCTCAATGGTTAGACCGCTTGGCTCTCACCAAGGCGGCCCGGGTTCGATCCCAGGCGACCGCAAACTGAGATTTGTGGTGGACAACACGGTGCTGGGGCGGGTTTTCTCCAGGACCTCCGGTTTCCCCCGCCTTCTCATTCCACCGGTGCTCCATCTTCATCTCATGTATCATCAGTGTCATCGCCTGCGGTGCCGTATGTAGTAAAAGCGGGCGTTAAACACTACACATTTCGAATCTCGGTCAGAATGAGTTGCCTGGATAAAGTGTTTTTCCAGAGTTTTCCCTTATCTTGAAAGATGAATGTCAAGTAACCCTACGGAACCTGGGCTCATTTGAACATCATTTTAACCATTTCATTCATCGTCCGATATGACTTAATGTTGGAGGACGTAAATTAAAAAAAAAAACTACATAGAAAGGCAGTAAACAATAAAGTTAATTCCATATAAATCTTTCTGAGCATCATCTATTTTCAACATATATTCGTTATAGGTTGTTCAAATTTATCATTACTTGTAATTTGTTTTAATCCTCTGACGATATTCACTTGTTTCCTGCAATGTCATAGAAAGAATTTGTAATTTTAAGGCGTATAGCGTCCAGATTTTAAAAGCCTCACTTTCATCATTTCCTCATCCATAATCAAATTTAGGAAATGTTTATTTCAATTAAAATAAAATAGGCATGATGCGTGAAATTTAATGCTCATTTGAAAAGTAAATTTGGGAAGCAAGTGTCCTATTTTTGGTTTACGGGACCTTAATGATAATTTCAAACTATGTGGGCTGAAAAAAGGTAGATAAGTTGTAGACCATCAATCACCATTTTCTTGTTTTACTTCACTTTAACATTAGTTCTTACTTTATATAGCAACACAAACGGTGGACACTGGAAGATGCAGGAAATGACATATCTGGGAAAGAAAATATGGGAGCGAAACGCTCTACGACACTTCTCCTGCATTTGCCAGTTTTGAGGACTGAAGAAGTTTAAGAAAAAAACGTGTCAAGCAGAATGGTACTGGCAGGATTTAAAGCCAGCCCACGCCTTAAAAATCTCGACCACCCGTGTCCGTTTGCAGAACACCAGGAAAGTCGGAATTTTATAACATTCTTTCTCTCTCTACTCCCTTTAATTCTTACCTACAAGTATCTAGAAGAATTTTATTCTACTCAAAAATGTATGTGTGGAGATTTCATTGAAAATACACGTTTTCAGTTCTCAGAATCTAAACAGAGCAGAGTTTTTAGAAATAAAAAAAAACCTCCATAGGTACCCATGTGCTGGTCCATGTATCTACAAAACGTATTACACAAAACCGGAAATGAAAACCTTCCAGCTTTGCATGGAAGATGTTGCGTTCTTTCCTGTTTTATAATTTCTCAAAAATGGATCGAAATATTTTATTACAACAGTATATGTTTAAAATATTGATAATACAGAGAAAATGTATATGCTGAATTGTTTGTGAACTTCTCTTCACTCTGAATGAGATTTGCATAATTTTGTATAGATGGTAAGTAATAAGAGGTAGGTAAAAACGTTATTCACAGAAATAATATAGATTTTAAAAAGTATAATTGGAGAAAGTGCTAGAGAAACCCAATTTCTTATGTTAAATTGCTATGCCTGGTGTTTTAATTTCTACCCAGAACTCAACTCAAGGTCATTAAGGAAAACTGCATACAGCTGCTTAGCCAACATGACATTAAATTCTCTAACTCACTCGTGATTTTACCGATAAACCACCAGCAGTTCTCATAAACATGGGAGACAACTACCTTAATGACGACTTGCTGCGAAGGAACAATTAATTTACATTAATTAACCTAATAGTTGTTTGAACTATAGACTATTGTGAACCAATAATAGGACACACGTGCAACTTTGGAAGAATATAATACACAATTGGGAGATTACATTACACTATTTACATCTCAGAGAAAATTTTGGTGTCCTCCACCAGCATCTATGAATCGTCGGTCCCATTTTCTTTGATACGACTGTAGACACTGAAGTTTATATGGGTATCTTCAAGATATTTGTGGAGTAACTGGATTATATCAAATTGAGAGACGGTTAATTCCAGCAAGATGGAGCAACGTGTCATACATCTAATGGCACCATGGAACTTGTAACCAATTTCTTTGATAATCAAATAATCTCTAAAGGTCTGTAGCCCCCCAGATCCCCTGACCTAACCTCACCGGATTTTTTCTTGTGGGGCTATCTAAAAAATAGAGTGTACAAGAATAGGCCACGGACAATTGATGTTCTCGAGGAATCCATTCGAACCGAAATAAGTAACATTGGTGAGGATACTCTCCGTGAAACTTCAGAGAATATAGTGAGACGAGTAAGAACATGTATAGATGTTGGTGAGGGTTCCATTATTTTCTCTGAAGTGTAGATAATGTAATGTAATGCACTATATAATATAAAGTGTTAAATTATTTACAATAAAGTAAGTCAACATTCAGGTAGTTGTCTCATGTGTTTATGAGAACTCCTGGTGGTTTACCGGGAAAAGCACGAGTCAATTACATAATTTAATGTCATGCTGGCATGGTGGCCATGGTAGCTCAATGGTTAAGAGCATCCATATGGAGACCGAAAGATCCATGGTTCAAACCCTGGCTATGGCACTGAAATTTTCAATCTGACTCTTACGTTCTATTCATTAAGAATTCAAGATTGAATTCTACAGGTGATAACAACAATTTCAGGGTTTTAATCAAATCTAGAACCTTAAAATCTGAGTAGTGTGGGAAATATTGCCTTCTTTCAACTACTTTCCTAGATTATGTAGAAATACTGCATTTCAACTAAAAATTCAATTTCGATATTTCAGCATAAATCTCCCTGGATTAAAAAGTGCATAAATTTAAAAAATTCAACTCTTTGCTTGTTTAAGTTAATTGATGGAAATTAATCATTTCTTCACATTAGCCATATATAGGCTAAGGTCTTGGTTAGATAGTCAACCTGAAAAATTCAATGACACAGCCGGGATGTGAATCACGGATCTCCTGGTTTCCGTCCAGTCGCTCTTACCCATTGAGCTACCATGGTCAACGTGCCGTCCTGACATTAAATTATCCAATTGACTCTCTAGGGACTTTCGGCAGGTTGGCCATGGTAGCTCAATGTGTAAGAGCGTCCGGACGGAAACCAGGCCATGGCCAACCTGCCGAAAGTCCCTAGAGGTTTACCGGGAAAATATATATGAGTCAATTGGAGAATTTAATGTCAGGACGGCACGTTGGCCATGGTAGCTCAATGGGTAAGAGCGACTGGACGGAAACCAGGAGATAAGTGGTTCAAATCCCGGCCATGGCATCCAAAACCTTAGCCTATATACGGCTAGTGTGAAGAAATTATTCCTTTCCATCAATTAACTAAAATAATAATAGTTAAATGATGAAGCCTGGGACCTAGGTACTTACGATAGTAAGTCGCCACAAACGGTGTGTCTCGGATGTGAGCGCCCCTACTGGTTTACCGGGCAAATATATATGAGTCAATTGAAGAATTTAATGTCAGGACGCTCGCCTCGGTAGCGTAGATGGTAGCATGTCTGCGTCACGTTCAAGAGGTCCTGAGTTCGAATCTCGGTCAGAGTGAGTTACCTGGATAAGGTTTTCAGGGGGTTTCCCTTATCCTGAAACACGAATGTCGGGTAACTCTAAGCTCCATGGACCCCGGACGCATTGAGCATCATTTCACCCAATTCATTCACCGTCCGATATGACTAAAATGTTGGAGGACGTAAATTACAAAAAACAAATGTCACGACGGCACGTTGGCCATGATAGCTCAGTGGGTAAGAGCGACTGTATGAAACCAGGAGATCCGTGGTTAAAATCTCGGCCATAGTATTGCATTTTTCAGGTTTACTCTGTCAAAAACCTTAGCCTATATACGGCTAGTGTGAAGAAATGATAATTTGCATTAATTAACTTAAATAATAAGAGTTTAATTATGAAGCCTGGGATTTAAGTACTTACGATACTAAGTCGCCACAAACAGTGTAACTCGAATACAAGAGCCCCTAGTGGTTTACCGGGAAAATGCATATGAGTCAATTGAAGAATGAGGACAGCACGTTGGCCATGATAGTTCAATGGGTAACAGCGACTGGACGGAAACCGGGAGATCCATGGTTCAAATCCTGGCCTTGGCATTGAATTTTTCAGGTTGACTCTATCTTTGCTTGTTGTCTGTCTGTATGTGAACAGAATAGCTCAGAAATGAAAAATTGTTTAAATATCAAAGAGATTAAAGATCAGTGCCTTCCTAGAATACGATACAAAAATAATCCATAAAATTCCCCAAACATTCTTTAGCAGTAAAATGTTTCATTATTTTCTATTTACTCAAAAATGGCTCTAGGAATACATGATACGATATAACGATGACAAATAAAGAATATATCTTGAATTTTCTGCTTAAAGCCATTCTGATCTATGATTCAGAAAATTTTCTGAATTTTCTGTCAGATGTTTTCGGTTCGAGTTTGCCTTTGCAGGAAAGTAAAGAAATGGGACAAAAGTTAATTTTCTGTTGCGGTTGCTGTGCTTTACGTAGCATATCGTTGCACGTAATTTGTTGGCTAACGAGCTGTGTTGTGTGGAGTGGCTGTTACTGTCTGTAATTTTATTGCTAGCCTCATCAGTCATCAGCTGCTAACGTCATATACTTACTGTGATAGGCTCGTAATTATATGTCGCCAACTGTGTAATCACTGACCATCGCTGCAGTGTGAAACTGGAAACGTAGTTAACTTCAATCACGGGTTTGCAACTTTACTAATGAAGCCCTTCACAAAGGTCATAAGGTCGCAAAGTGGACATTTAGAAGATTGCTCTTATAAAAGCAACATATACATATTCTAAATTTATTGCTAAAAAGGTAAAATTAGAGTTTCAAATTGAATACCAGTGCTGGGATATGAACCATGGATCCTTCTATCTCCGTACTAGCTTGCACTTGACATATGTGAAAGAAAAAGAAGCAGCTTATTATTAAAAAACTCTTTTTCTGTTTCGTATTAATCCAGAACATTTTTAGAGACTTTCTAAGTTCCAAGATAGTACAAAAAAGCCATATCTTTAGCATATTGTCCCGAAATTCTATAATATTTGCATAACATCACCAGAAAAAGGATGCAGATATACCGACATAATAGTTCATTGAAAACTAATATTTCAATTATATTTTATATAACTTGTTCCTAATATAACATTTCTCTTGCATTGATACTTTGTTTTTGCCTTATAGTTGCCTAATTACGAAGTGCGTTCATGTTATAACACTTATTATTTTAGTTAATTGATGGAAATTAATCATTTCTCCACACTAGCTGTTTATAGGCTAAGGGGTTTTTTTTTTTTTTTTTTTTTTTTTGTGGATATAGTCGACATGAAAAATTCAATGCCATGGCCGGGATTTGAGCCACGTATCTTCTGGTTTCCGTTCAGTCGCTTTTAACCTTTGAGCTACCATGGCCAACGTGCCGTCCTGACATTAAATTCTCCATTTGACTCGTATATTTCCCCGGTAGACCACTAAGGGCTCTCGTATCCGAGATACACTGTTTGTGGCGACTTATTATTGTAAGTATTTGAGTCCCAGGCTTCATCATTTAACTCTTCTTATTTTAGTTAATTGATGGAAATTATTCATTTCTCCACACTAGCCGTTTATAGCCATGACATTGAATTTTTCATGTCGACTCCATCCACAAAAAAAGCAACAACAACAAATTATAACGCCTATTTTTTTTCAGGAATGGGACCAAATAGGAACATCAGGTTTTTTATATTTTTTAATACACGTGGACTCTTTATGGATGCGTGAAAGAGATAGCAGCACTGTACAGTGCACAGAACTCTCGTGGCAGCGAGAAGAGTAAGGGCTGTTTTTTGATACTTAAAATGGCGACGTTTTCATTGCAAAAACAGCATGCAATATTTTTTTCTCCATTTTCATGGTGTGACACCTATTGAAATTCATCGCCAGTTGCGTGAGGCATGTGGTGATGGTACCATGGCTGTGTCTAATGTGCGTTCCTGGGTGCGACAGTTCAATGAAGGCAAAACATCGTGTGACAACAAACCAAGACAGTTGCAGACATCGTGTCCAAGATTGTCATTTCCGTGGGATCTGTACACACAATCCTGCATGACGACCTGAAAATATTCAATCGGTGATCCTCCAAATCAACGTTCTCCACTCGCTGGATCATATCGTCAGACCGGCTGGTGAGAGGTCTTGACTGTCTTGGTTTGTTGTCACATGTGCTACACAGAGGTGAAGGCGTGGATAGGAGCGACTTAAAATCGTGATCCCAGAGCCGGGAATCGAACTTGGTACCGCGGGCACATGAGCCGCGAAAGAAACCACTGCACTATCTCGGCGGCCCATCTTAGAAATATTAAGCTGTTATAATAAATAGCTGATATCAAATAATGATTTTACAGTATTATCCATTTGTTAATATTGCATATTAATATTGTATATTAATTTAAGCTAATATAAAATTATTCTCAGCAATTCAAAATTTCACAATCTTTTATGTTCTGTGACTTTGAGGGTTCGTAGAATTAAAAGTTCAGTTTGCAGAAATTCCAATATGCTCTTTATTTATGTAGAAACACACTTTGGTCAACCCTTACAGTAGCAGAATTACGTAAGATACACAAATACAATCTCAAGGTCGTCGACCACAAACAAAGAGTTCACTTTCAAAAAAATTGCACACGAATCAAGTTCAATTATGACTCTTATCTACTGGCGATCGCGGTTCTTTTTTGTAACTCCACTCATATTTCTAGAAATTAATCGAATGTCCTGTAAAATGACACAAGACGAAACACGAACCTTCCAGTCATCTAACTTTATCTGTTTCGGCAAACCTTTTATCTCTGTCCCTTTGTGCGCCCCGGCCGCGCTATCGCAATAAAGAGTTCGCGACAGTAAGAAGTACGTCGGTATTTTGTGTATGTATGTGAAACTTCCATCGCAAATTACCTTTTACAAAAATTAGCTTTATTGATTTGTTATTTTCAAAATAAGAACTAATATAAAGATATTTGTATGATAAATGAATGTGAATTTTCAACTTAACTAAAAACATTCTTACAATGTGATAAACCATAAAACATACATTAAACATGTAAATCCATTTAAATTACACAATTTATTTCAAATAATGGTTGCTATATCATTAGCCATTTCCGAGGTTATTATTATTGGTTTGGGTGTGTCAGAACCATATAATTTTAAAGTGGGCTGCGATTTGTTTCTCGTGACGTTATGGAAACTGTATGTTTCGATTTTGTTTCCTGTATGCACTTTGCACTTATAAAAAAGTAAACCATATATCTGCAAAATAGTATAAACAGAAGAATACTCTTTCATAGTAATAGTTTATAGTAGCTACATGCAAATAAAAACTATTGTGTAGAGAAAGTAACGTGACATCTACTTTTTAATTATTCCTCCTGCTATTTCGCTGCCTTCCGGTTTATGATCATAATTTACAGCAGTTTTTCATTATTCTGAAATGAAATAACGTACTGAGAATAAAGAAATGAGGGAAATAGCACTGCGTAAAATTTCAACGCGTACATTCTTCACTCTCTGGCCAGTTGAGCGCAATTTGCGCAACGTTGCTTTAAATTGATGGCGGTATGCCGGAGAGGAAAGGAATCTCTTAGAAAATTCAAAACAAAACTCTGACGACCTCAAGCTTGAGAATTCATGAGGCATCCGTTAATTTTCTTTCCAGACATTCTGCTTCTAAAAGCAGCGTCTCTCTTTTTCATTTTTCCGCGCAATTAAGGGCATTCCTCACTTGATGGCCTGCAGTGGTCCAAAGCGAGATGATATACACTGCGGCAGAGCATTGAAATATGTTGTTATGCTTGGAATGAAACACTCTTCATTTTAACTGCACGAGTAACTAAATATCTAATTACGATTATTGAGTTACCTTCAAGGTAATAGGAAGCGCTCTGTAGAAGTTCAGACCTAAATTAATTTGTATCTTGTTCCACGTTCTGTGTGAATATCGCCAGTTAACAATTATGTCCGGTTCTGAAATTTTCCAGGCGGTAACACTAATAAGGTAAGCGCGGGTGAGTAGGATCAATGTTTCGAAAATCTTTCACAAATGTCATATTTCTGAAGTAAATATGAAAGCGTTTACCTTATATTGAAACTTGAACATTCTAGATTATGTTAAACTCTAAGTTTTTCCATGAAGAATTTTCTTTGTACTTCCACTTTCATTTATATTCCGAGCGGAAACTAATCTTAATCGCCTGCAATTTGAGAATGAATAGGATTTGTATCTTCTCTACTGGCTCTACAGCCTTTGGTGGGCTTTGGCCTCCTGCACGATCCTCCTCCACACATCTCTGTCTTCCGCTTTACTTTTCCAGCCTCTGATTCCGATCGTTCATAGGTCCTCCATTACATCATCTAACCACCTTCTTCTCGGTCTTCCTTTTTTTTTCTTATATTATACAATCTTCCTTTCAATATTTTTTTGGCATTCTATCTTCCGTCATTCTCTCTATATGTCCTAGCCATCTTATCCTTTGTGCTTTTATAAATTTCACAATATCTTGCCTATTTATTAATTCTTCTATTTCATGATTGTATCTTATTCTCCATTCATCTTTACCTTTTACAGGTCCAAAGATTCGTCTTAATATTTTCCTTTCAAATCTTCGAAGTATTTCTTCATCTGCATTGTTTAGGGTCCAAGTTTCAGCAGCGTATGTTACTATTGGTCTTATCAGGGTTTTATAAATCTTGTATTTTGTCCCTCTACTAATAAACCTATTTTTAATACTGATAAATTTGCATAATATGCTGCATTTCCACTTTGGTTTCTTTCTTTTATGCACTCGTTTAAATTATTATCATTTTTTACAAGTGCTCATAAATATTTAAAAGTGGATACCCCTTCAAATGTTTTGTCTCTAACTACTAGATTTAAAATTATTCTTTTGCTTTTATCTGCTGTCATTTTTATGTATTTAGTTTTTTTCTCGTTTACTTCTAATCCTATTTATTTAGACCTTCTTTCTAATTCTTCATAAACTTCAACTAACGTTTTTTGTCTCTTGTTACGATCACTACGTCATCTGCATATGCACATATTTGACTGGACTTAAAGAATATCGTGCCTTTAGAATCAAGTTTTTCTATTACTCTGTGCAGGGCTAGGTTGAATAGAGTTGCAGACAGTCCATCACCTTGTCTTACTTCTGCATTATAATCAAATTCTGGACTCATTTTAGTCATTACTTTCACTTTGGCTTTTGTATTTTCCATTGTCATTTTTATTAGCCTTATTATTTTTGGTTGCATTTTAAAACATTGCAGAGTTTTATAGAGGGCTCCTCTATCAATTGAATCAAATGCATGCTTGAAGTCAATAAACAGGAAGTGTAAGTCTATACCATGCTCGTAGAATTTTTCAATTATTTGTCTTATTACAAATATCTGGTCTATTGTGCTCTTGTCACTTCTAAATCCACATTGGTACTCACCTAATACACTTTCCATGTGCTTTTTAGTTTTATCATTTAAAATACTTGAAAATATTTTTTATACTACATTGAGTAATGTAATTCCCCTATAATTATGACATTGATATTTATTACCCTTTTTGTATATTGGGCATATTACGCCTGTCTTCCAACTTTCAGGCATCTGTTCTTTCCTCCATATTTCTATTATTAACTTTCATAATTCCATTTCCACCATATTTAATTAGCTCAGAAATTATGTCATCTTCTCCTGGTGTTTTATTATTCTTCAAGTTCTGTATTGCTATTCTAACATCCCAAATATCCTGCTCTTCTTCTTCTTCTTGTTCTTCTTCTTCTATTCTTTCATTTCCATTCCCTCCTTGTTCCAGATTATTTATTGTTTGCTCCTTATTTAACAACTCTTTGTAGTATTCGGTCCATCTTTGCAATATATCCTTATCTTCTCCAAGAATATTACCTTCTTTACTTAAATATTCTCTCATTCTATTCAGTTTCCCTTGTTTCATTAGGAATTGGATAGTGGAGAAATAAGAATGGAAAGAAAAAACGGTGGAACATTCAATTTCAGTACATAAAATAATCATGAGAACAAAATAATACATTTCTACACTTGTATATTTATATCTTTATGCATCCTACACAAACATTTTCCACGTATGAACTCCTTCTTTCCCACAGCGCCCACACAGATTTCGTGGTACCATTCATTTTTCTGGACTCACTTGAGAATAATTTCACACATTTCATTCATAATCCGATATGACTTAACGTTGAAGAAGGCACATTAAAAAAAATTGAATCACCGCTTTACCTTGATCCGCTTCGCGCGCTCTTGTAGTGGTATTTATTTTTACTCTTTGCAGCTCTGATTTAGTAACTATCATGGGAGGGTTATGCATGTAAGAAAGTGTGTATTTTCTTACTGTACAAGTTTCCAGAGCACTTTCAATGGACTTTCGTTATAAATCTAACTTAAACGAACTTAAATAACAAAATGCCAGAAACGGAGCAATTAATACTTCCTTTCCGTAATAAAAAGCTGGATTTCTCACTTATGCCCGATTTCGCCAACAGATGTTAAAATCGACGTTAGCAAATGTAACGTAACAACTGTCACAGCGCTAAAACTAATGTTAAATTTCTTGAATTTCACCAACCTGTTTTCTTAAAATGTTTAAAAAAACCTGTGTTAACGCCAAGAAACTTGAAAATATCACAGCTATAGAAGGCTATGGATGATTTTCTGAACGTACTCCGATGCGCTTTTGTTTTCATTTACGTCTGCACAAATGGCGGATGAACAAAATCATAAATAAAGCCGTGAGACAAATTTCTCATCGACGGAGAAAGAATTGTTAATTGAAATGGTGAAGAAGTGTAAGGATATCGTGGAAAATAAGGAGGACGGATGCAGTGAATGTAAAAGAGAAAGATGTCGCGGGGAAATTATTGGAAACGAATTTAATTCAAATGCATGTGTCACTACTACAAGCACCAAACAACTTGTCAGTATTACGTAAATTTAAAATGAGGTGCGAAGAACAATTGCCTTAAACGTTTCAAGACGGGAAGTGAACAATGTATTATCCACATAATTCAGTGAATTATAAAATCACAAAGTTATTAATACTTGAAGCAAAGGCGAGATCGGCATATTCCTTTCGATGTATATTCTAACTCATTATTACGTAAATTTTAAACGAGGTGCCAAGAAGAACAAGTGACTTGAACGTTTCAAGACGGCAGGTGGACAGTGTATTATCCATATAATTCAGTGAATTATAATATGGCAAGGTTACTAATACTTGAAGCTAAGGCGAGATCGGCATATTCCTTTCGATGCGTGTTCTAACTCATTATTACGTAAATTTAAAACGAAGAGCGAAGAAGGGCAAATGACTTGAACGTTTCAAGACGGGAGGTGGACAATGTATTATCCACATAATTCAGTGAATTATAAAATCGCAAGGTTATTGATACTTGAAGCAAAGGCGAGATCGGCATATTCCTTTCGATGTATATTCTAACTCATTATTACGTAAATTTAAAACGAGGAGCGAAGAAGGACAAGTGACCTGAACGTTTCAAGACGGAAGGTGGATAGTGTATTATCCACATAATTCAGTGAATTACAAAATCGCAAGGTTATTGATACTTGAAGCAAAGGCGAGATCGCCATATTTCTTTGGATGAATGTTCTAACCTCTCTTGTACTTCCGCTTGTTAGTTTAACATGAGATTTAACACGAGTGTTACGCTAACACTTGTTGGTGAAATGCAATTTTTGTTTTAACTATTGCTAAACTCGTGTTAAGTCTTAACATTTTTTGGTGAAATTGGGCATTAGAGTGAAGAAACGATCGTATTAACAGTCTCAGCTAGTTATCTTCTTCGCCCACAAAGGTTTTTCCAACACAATACACTATCGCCCCCCTAGGCAGCAGATTTTGTAAAACTAATCCGAGCGGCATGCCAATCGGGATCACCCGCGCTTACCATATTTGAGAGCGAAGCACTAAATGTGGTAAAAGTTCAAAGCAGTCCAATAACTATCACTGGATTATCCTATTGGCTCACTATTTCATTCTTCATAGGAAACACCGCATTGATAAATATTCATAAAATTACATTAATACATACACGTTTGTTGTTATACGAGAACATATACGAGGCTGATAATAATTAGTGACTTTTCCAATTATATATCACCTTCAATATGCTGTCATAGAGATGACAGAAGTGACAGATGAGAGGTGTATCAATCGCTGATAGTGTAAATCTTTGGGTTTCTAATATTTCTGATTATTATTTTACTATTTTATCTGTTTCTATTTTATTATTTTATCGCCTTCAAAGTAGGCCCCTTCCAAAATTATACATTTATGCCAACGAATAATCCAGTTATCAAAAAACTTTTGTAGCATTTTTAGGAATCTTTGTCAATTGTCGCCGCAAATTGTCCTTTATTTCTTCTATGGACTGAAAACGGGTGCCTCGAAATGGTAACTGAGTTTTGGAAAGAGAAAGAAGTTGGCCAGAGCCAGACTAGGTGAATACGCTGGATGGTCGATGAGATTTGTTGAGTTTTTGACCAGAAATTCGTTCACAATGATATCCTTATGAGCTGGGGGTTATTGTGGAGCAGTATTCGTGAGTTTTCCTTCCACAAATCTGGTATTTTTCATTCAAACAATAATTTAATATGCTACGAATCGATTTATGAGACACAGAGAGTTCAGCGACAATCTCTCGCAGACCTAAATGACGATTTTCAGATTACCTTCACTTTAGCAATGGTCAGCTCAGTTGAAACTGTTGATGGCCGACCAGAGCGAGGAAAAACTTCCACCATTTCTCGACCATTTTTGAATTCACTGCAGTACTCCTACGTACGTGTTTTTGTTGATTCACCATAAACTTTCTGTAACATTTTCAACAATTTGGCACATGAAATACCATTTGCAATTCCATATGTGAGACAGATTCCTTGTTCAATATTTTTATTCAATGTAAAATCACAACACACCTTTGAGATGCATTAACAAAATGGCACCCTGTAAACAAACTAAATAACAGATGACTCAAACTCCGCGTGGTTATAGTAAAGATGTACCAACTTTCGAATCCTCTCTTATACGAGAATTTTATATGATCAATTCCCTGTGCTTCCTTGACAGATGTATACTCAAACAATGCTGGGGACTAAAAACCGCCTATCATTCAGCCAAGAATTGAACCAGGATTCTCTGGATTTGAAAGCTCGCAAATTATTCAGGCTACACGAAATTAATATTTGATAACAATGACAAAAGCTAAAACGCTGTCATATACGTGGGTCAGGGGGGGGGGGAAAGCTAGCAAAATTTCTTCAGGAAGTGATGGTAGTTTGAAATTCACTTACAAGTCTTAAATATGGACTTAAAACAGATCGCAATACATGCAAATGCAGATAGCCGAAATATGTTTTTAGAACTGTAGCAAATTATCACAAGAGGAAATAATTAGAAACTGAAGTTTTAGCGAATAAATACGTATTTGTTTCCCTAATAAAAGACTAATCCGGTTCACTTTCTAAAAGTCATACATTTGGTGGAAAATATATTTGAACACACGCTCTTCAAGTGAACAGTTTGAGATAATAAATAGTTACAAACGTTATGATATTTGAAAATATTGTAATAAATCAAAGTACACGTACAAAATTACTAAAGAAAAATAATCTACACCATTAATTTTCAGCACCACCATTTCATTCACCACATAATTTTTCTCTTACACTAATATTTCATTAAGAATATTAAGTTGCCCGAAACTTCTTGTGTAAAATACTTGTGTAAGTAGGTATATTAATGCAAATGATATTATATATGACAGGGCACCATGATGAGGCATAACAACTTTGTATATACTTTATTTAATCTCTATGAAAATTGTGTAAAACTAAATAAACACAATAATTTTCAGTATTCGTGTAAATAACTTTTATCACTCTTCGCTGAAGTTTTTAATAGCAAGATTCACACCACGCATTCAAAAGCAGGGTCAGACTATCACTGATAGGGAATTCTCTATATAGTATTTAAGAGTTTTATATATAGTAAATATGTGGATGACTTTGTTCTCTGGCATCTAAAACTGAATTTGTACATGAATATGTAATTTATTGAAGACTTCATGAATGCTTGTATTCTAAACACTAATATTATTCTAGTACGTAAGTCCTTATGGCATTGCACGTACTTACAAAATGCACCTATACTAAACCAAACAAGAATAAACTGAGCACTGTTGCTATTTCTGTTTACAGTTGACTCTTCACGACCCAAGACTGCAAGATCCAGCGGACAGGTTGCGTGACCTAGCGACCGCAAGGAGAAACATAACTCCACAAACACTTCTACATGAGGGTACATTCGGAAGGGTATACAGAGGCATCTATCACGATGAGGAGACAGGAGCCCAGTCAGATGCGCTCATCAAGACTGTGTCTGGTATGTCAATTGGTTATTCATTAAATAACTAATTTATTGTGGTATGCTGGAGAGTTTAAACAAGTGTAAAAGGGGTCCAAACTTAACAGCTGTTTTGAATAATATACTAAGCTAAGCATACTAATAACTGAGTACTAGATTTGCATATTTTAGTCTGCTTTTTGAATGTGACTTCACTCATTTTCACTGCAATTTAATAATCTATAATCTGTTCGCTGTAAGAATAAAGTATTACTCCTCATTCGGCAATGAGCTCCGCATTTTAGTGCGTCATTGGTTATACGCAACATTTGCGCATGCTCACCTAAACAGCTATGCCGTCACCGGAATTTAACTGCCAACTTTGTTGCTACTCAACCAGTGCATTTTTTAACTTTTGAGAGTCATTGTTCTTACTGCAATTACTTTATAATGTTATTTCTATATTATAAGAACAACTTGAATGGTTTATTGAAATTAGGTAAAGCAAGAAGCTCAATAAACCGCGGAACTATATTGTGGAAGAATACGGGAGTATTAAAACCAACCAGATGCGGTTCATTTCCGCCACATTATTCTTTGACATTTACTTTAATCTTACAACGAACAGATTATAGTTCATTTTCACAGTGACTTAACTCATTCTGTCATTTCACTAGTTCCAAGGCCACTGTCCCTTCACTTCTTTTTACATTTGCTTTGGTTTCTCCGGCGACGTAGTGGTGTAATGAAGTACGCCTGACTTAACCTCTTTTTACGAAACGTTTTATTCGGAGAACAGCGCTTTTCTCGCATCAAAAATGCACTCACCAACTTGCAAGAGCTCTCCACATAGCTCCAGAACGTTCGAGAAGGTGAAACTTCTAGAAGATTCTGATTATCTGGCAAATTCGCTTATCGTATTTAACGTGGGTGAGGTGGCTGCTTATCTGTTTGCAGTTCTGACTGCCCGGCGCCGATCTCCCAATAACCTTAGGTCAAAACCGCTGCGTCACAATTTTGTCAAATCTTTCAATATTTAAAGTGCTTACATATGGACAGAGTGAAGTAGCACTGCTTTCTTTTCTATGCATGTTTACAGTCATTTTGTTTCGTACAATCTGAAATAGACATTTACCACATCTGGCAATAATACATTTTGCCCCTTACAGTCTCATATTGGTCAACAGTTCCCAAAAATAAAAGGGAAGTACTTACATAAGAGCAGTGGTACAGTAAGGAGAAAATAGATGATAAGGCATTTGGTTTTTAAGTTAGCTAAATATATTTTATAAATCTGAACAACTTCTCTCTCAAAATAGGACACAATGATACAGACGTGATTAAAACCAATTGAGCTCAACTTGCTAGCAAAACAGCAGTAAAATATATAATGCTTTAAAATGAGACAGAAAATATAATCTATTTAAAAAGGCTCAAATTGTTTATTTGTTGTTTTAGGGAAACAACAAAATGATAACTGTTTGTTAACAAATGTTTCGTTCTTTACCAGGGTTTCAGCATCCCATTGGAATGTATTGTGAACTGTGGATAGAATTTGTATTTAAATGTAAGCACTAAGGACCAAATACTAATTATAAATCCTTACAAAATGTATTTATGTTCTATTTTACAACAAAAAAAGTTGAGGTGAGAATTTGGATTTCAAAAGACCACATTTTCTGCAAGGATTTGCCAAAGCCTTTCATTTCATGTCATTCTATTTTATTTTATTTTCGCTTCAAAGGCAATATGAAACCCAAATTTCTGTTTTATATTAATCCACACCTTTTGCATAGCATTTCTTGCTAATTTATCCGCCAAAACAAGTGTAAAAGGTAACACCCTTTAATAAACACAAAATATTTCCTCTTCTCCCATCAGTAGGTGGGACCAGTTGAGAGTAAAACCAATGAGTTAAAATTTGAACCAGCTTTAAAAATCTTTTAAAATCTCAAAGAATGAATAAAATTAAGTAAAACCAGCAAAAAGTCTCCCCTGCCCAAAAATTCTGTCAGCATTTCCAGTTGTTTACTTTGTGACCTACTACAAAAGCTATGCTGTATGTTATGTGGCCTTGGAGATCTAGATTTGTGTGATATTGCTTCACTCAACAATTAATCTTAGAATAATTCTTAAAATTGATATTTTGTGTTTCTTTCCACACATCTTCTTAGTCATCAAAGCCGAACCTCTATGCCTATTTAATCTCTATAATCTGCACCAGGTTTGTTAACTTTGTTATTGTGACATTTAGTGCTTCTTAGTGGGATGAGATGTGGGTGTACACATATCCCTTAAAGATATTTCAGTTCCATGTAAGAAAAAATTAATTTGCACAATTTTATAATTTGAGGAAATTGGTGCCAAACGAAGCATGACTGTTTCTAATAAAGCAATCCTTAATTTTAAATTTAATATCTTCTGATGAATCTTGGGTTTTTTCTACTATCTGAGCAAACAAGTCTGTTTTGACAGCTAGCAGACGGCTAACGTTTTAATCTGTTTCATATAACCTTGCCCCGCTGACATGTATCACTCCGCGTGCAACTACCTTCCCCCTCACCCTAATTGGTTAATGCTTTCGCACCATATGCCATAGCCGGTGCCTTCTCATCACATTTAAACCTGCAGTAAACGTCATAATAATTGCCAGGAAGATAGATAAAATCATACATATAAGAATATGAAGGCATGCAAAAATAATGAAGTTTATAATGAAACTGAGCAAGTTGAAACTGAATGAATGAGCAATGAAACTGAAACAAGTTTATAATGAAAGGCCTTCGGCCTTTTCCACTGGGATTTTTTAAAACCAGCACACATATTTTGCAAAAATGCTTGTCTTTCAGTCTTAAAAGTCGTGTCACGCCATACTTATCGTGTATCCTTCGTTCACCCAAGTCTCGTCAAGATAGTATATTTTGCGATTTGTATCCCGGTACAGTCTGACTGCCCTTAAAGAACGTCTTTTCGCCACACAGCAGTATCGCCTCTGTCTCTTAGCAAATTTTTCTTGGCCCTTTTTTCCTTCACAAACCCCAGCTGTATAAACAATCTACACAAACTAGATCTGCTGAAATTTGGTAAATATGTATCATTTACAGCAGACAAAATTTTATTTATGTTAGGGAGTTCGTTTCTAAATAAAAATACTATACACATGACAACGCATAGCACTTTTCATGAACTCATCGCATTCTCCGAGCACGCGCTTTAGTTTATTCCTGCTTTTGCCTGAAGCGGTAAGTTTTCCTGTTGTCTCAATTTCACGTCGCGGTGTTCCTACGGATCGAACACTCCACCTGCAAGTTCAGAGCACAGTTGTTCGACTTCTCCTACTGACAAAGACGGATTCTTCTCTGTGAGTGCATTAAACGCATGCACCACAATTCTTATTTCGCCGCTTTGTAAAGGTTTTGCCCTTGCGATGCTTCAGCGTAAAACTGGCGGTAGACTCTGTCATTATACATATAATAAATACACGCGCAATAAACGATCAATAAAATAATTTAACTCTCGCACTCGGCACAGCACACCTTCGAGTGGCAATATATGACAAATCCAATTCAAAACAAGTTAAGTGATAAAAGTCATATAAACAAATGTCATTTAATTCAAACAGTTACGAAAATATAAATTTGACAATTCTCTTCTAACAAATAAAGATATATCACCATGTTAAATAACGAACTAATTTTTACCACACAACAGTATATACACAACAGCGGCCAATGAGAGGTGATTACGTCACGTGACCGTTAAGAGATACGGGGCAAGCTTATGTGAAACAAGGTTTAGGCTGTTATCCTTCCTCCAATCACCTGCATTTATTCCTTGCAGTCATGCTTCTTTGCGTGTTTGTAAAAGGTGCAAGAAACACTGTGAGCAGTATCATATGTTCACACTACTGCCCGCCCTTGTAGTGTGGTGGTAGTGTCTGCATCACGTTCAAGAGGTCCCGAGTTCGAATCTCGGTCAGGGTGAGTTACCTGGATAACGTTTTTTCCGGGGTTTTCCTTATCCTGAAATATGAATGTCGGGTAGCTCTAAGCTCTATGGACCCTGGGATCATTTGAGCATCATTTCACCAACTCCATCGTCCGATATGACTTAACGTTGGAAGACGTAAAATTAAACCAAAAAAGATATGTTTACACTAAATCTTAGATTTCTTTTTACAATAAAAATTAACAATTTTAATAAAATTCATAAATTAATATGTAAATGGATTTAAAATACTTGATTAATAAGTTGTCAGCCTGTATTCAATCAACACATCTGGTTAATTGGCATGTAAATTTGACTCTATTAAGCGACGTAACTTTGAATACCTTATGCACAATGTTCTAAACATATGGGTAAGTCTGGCAATGTTCTGTCTGGTCAAAAGTGAGAGTAACCCTCTAGAGTGTTTTAGAGAAAAAGAAAGGCTGGTTATATTTATAACATGGCTTAGTCAAAGGCTTTGGAAGCAATGCTAACGTAATGCATATGCTTATTGTTACAGATCAGGCGTCTAAGCTGCAAATATCCCTAATGCTGTCAGAAGGTACTATGCTACATGGACTGTCACACAAGAATGTACTACCTATTTTAGCTGTAAGCCTTGACAAACAACCCTTGCTAGTTTATCCATATAGTAACAAAGGCAACCTTAAGAGGTAAGTAACTATAACCTAGTAACATCATTGTATTACTTTATAGGCAATCTAATTGTTTAAAACAGATCTAAACCATAAAAATAAATGTTGTTACATTCAGTATCCACTTGTATGGATGAATCTCAAAAAGCGAGCAAGCAATGAAAGTATGCTAAACTTTTGTGATTTTTATTTGTTCCCAAATACAATCTCTCCTATGCCCTTGGTCAGAGAACATGAAGAAGATAGAAAAATGCAAGATTTTAAAAATGAACTGTGAGAGCAAGCAAGTTTGTACCCAACAGAATGGTGTAGCAATTGGCTATAGAAAACTATTCCTGGAGGTTCTAAGATTCAAGATATCAAATGCCCAATCAATGAAGGTATTGCTGTTGATTCTAAAACTCCACATAGAGGTCTACCATAACCTTTGGGAAACCCTCTCTTACCAAGCGATGGCTGAATCTATTTGTTAGCTGTAAGAATGCTACAAGCAGTTTGCTATGTCTCCAATACTAAGGTGACAACAAAGCATTGATGGGTGTTGGTAAGCCCTAAAGAGTGATGTAACTTTATCTGTCCTTGATAGAATGTAACTGCTTATTTGATATATATGTGTTTGGAAGAATTTAGTAACAGTGACGTCAAAATTGATCTCAGAAACTATTTGTAGTTGGTTTATTAATACTCGTCACTTACTTGTTTATATTTATGAGAGACTAGTTTCAAAGGCATTCACCTCCATTTTCAATCTCTTTCCAACTGGCATCTGTTGTTGTCTGCTCTCTCTCTCTCTCTCTCTGGTGGTGCAACTATGAAGTTCCTTGTCAAATTATCTACTGGTGGGATTTCAAAGTTCATTACGCGATCCTTATTTTTCCATATTAGTATGTTCTCCCATGTTGTCAATTTATTTTGGTTTATCACTCCTTTTAATAATTTTGGATTTGGGTCAATGTAATGATTTTCATTCCAAAAGTGAAATTCTACTGCTGACTTATCTTCTTGCTTCAATCTGATGTTTCTAAAGTGCTCTTTGAGTCTGGTTTTTAGATTTCTTTTAGTTTGACCTATGTAGCATTTTTCACAATTCTTACAACTTATCTGGTATATTCTGGATCTGTTAACTGATGGGATTTCATCTTTCGTTTTTGAATTTAGCAATTTTAAAATTGAGTGTCTATTAGTAGGTGCCAAGGTGATATTTTGTACCTTGAAGATCTTTTTAAATGTATTAAATGCTTTTGGGTGATATGTGAATGAACTGAATATGCTGTTGCTTTCTTCTTCTTTTGTAAATGTGGTTGCTTCCTTAATGGTTTTCTTTAGTTTAGTTTTTCTGATTTTCTTCAACATACCCATGGAAAACGAAGAATATTTCAAAGAACAAAATACAATTTTACACATAGCAGAAGAAAATGGATACAACAAAAGTTAGGTGTTGAAGAAAATTAGAAAAGCTAAACTAAAGAAAACCATTAAGGAAGCAACCACATTTACAAAAGAAGAAGAAAGCAACAGCATATTCAGTTCATTCACATATCACCCAAAAGCATTTAATACATTTAAAAAGATCTTCAAGGAACAAAATATTACCTTGGCACCTACTAATAGACACTCAATTTTAAAATTGCTAAATTCAAAAACGAAAGATGAAATCCCATCAGTTAACAGATCCAGAATATACCAGATAAGTTGTAAGAATTGTGAAAAATGCTACATAGGTCAAACTAAAAGAAATCTAAAAACCAGACTCAAAGAGCACTTTAGAAACATCAGATTGAAGCAAGAAGATAAGTCAGCAGTAGAATTTCACTTTTGGAATGAAAATCATGACATTGACCCAAATCCAAAATTATTAAAAGGAGTGATAAACCAAAATAAATTGACAACATGGGAGAACATACTAATATGGAAAAATAAGGATCGCGTAATGAACTTTGAAATCCCACCCGTAGATAATTTGACAAGGAACTTCATAGTTGCACCACCAGAGAGAGAGAGAGAGAGAGCAGACAACAACAGATGCCAGTTGGAAAGAGATTGAAAATGGAGGTGAATGCCTTTGAAACTAGTCTCTCATAAATATAAACAAGTGACGAATATTAATAAACCAACTACAAATAGTTTCTGCTTATTTGATGTTTCTTTATGTCTGCCAAATAGGGTGTAACAGTTCTTCTGCACCACTATTGTGGGGTGTGTTTCAAAAATCATTATACATTCCTTTTACCTCTAAGAACTAGTAGTAGAGATGGTGATGTTGGTGATAGTAGTACCCTGGAAATACATATTATGAAATGATATTTGGGAAAGGAATTTTGTGAAGGAAATTTTCAGGGGTAGGTTTATGATACCTCCTTAACATTTGCCAATTATGAGAACTGAGGAAATCTTGGAAGAAACTCCTTAGTCAGGAAGAATGGTTCTGGCAGAATTTGAACTACAGATCTCCAGTATGGATCCCACACATTACTGCAGAGCCATCTTGTTGGGGATTTGGCTGCCTCATTGCTCCTTATCGAAGGTATCCATATGCCATGAAGGAAATTCGTGTCATACATCTCTAATGGTGTTGTCTAGGATGTAATCCCCAAGAGCTAATGAGGACGCACCCTAAACGTCAATGGCTCTTCATCACTACACCTCGCTTGAAGCTCGAAAACATCTAGAAATACTTTGCTAGGAAAGCTTCAGATCCTATTGAGGACACTCTGATAGATACACAAACTGTTGTTGAATTGTGATATTCTGCCTAACAGTTTTATTCCCAATGTATGAAACAGATAAAGCTTCATGAAATAGTGTCACAAGGAAGGAAAGAATTCAGCACATATAGCCCTGAGATGTTATGTGTAATTTTGCAGCCATATCTCTGGGCATAAAGGACTAGGATTATTCAGAGGACCTACAGTTTTCATCAGACTCTGAACCAAGTTGGGCCTTGAGGGATACTTTACACTAGCTATCAGAAGTAAAGGTCTGGATAGAAGCATCCATTTCACGTCCAAAAATCAGAATGTGGTGCTTTAGTATACAAATCATTGAAATATACTGGGACCTTATGGAAGTAATAGCATGAGAAATGCAAAAGCAGAGATATATAGATAGCATTTTATTGTAGTGATGTGGCAAAGGAGGTGGAGTAGGGACCAGTCACAACCAAATGGTGAGATAAGCTATAATACAGGTAACACAAAAGAACAGGAATATTTGAACAATCCAATAAAAGTAAAAGTGATGTAGGAAAACATTTTATTCATATGTAATGGAAGACTTACAATTTGCTATTTAAGAAACAATGAGGGAATGTATTTTTTTATTTCTTTTTTAAATTATGTCCTTTAAATGGCTGATGGCTGCCGCTACACATCCAAAACATTCCCATTTTTTGTTGTCACCTTGTAGAAGTTTGTGCTTAGAATACACTGACACTACAGGTGTACCTGAGAGAATATGGATTGCACAATTTATCTCGGAGCATTTTTCTATATACAAAGTTAAATTATTTCTTGGACTCATAGTTTGAATTCTGGAAAGACAAGCTTTTTAGCAACAAAATGGTTGACTACTCAGAATCCTATCTCTTCTTTTACATAACAAAATTATCTGTAATGGATTTTGCCATAAATAAGACAAGTAATCTTTTACAATGTTTAAAATAAATATTTTATTTCTATTCAAGAAGCATAGTTTGGAACATACTGCCAATATGTAAGGATAAAAGAGAGATAGCTTTTATATCAATATGACTACATTTAGCAAGAGTGCTGTTAATTTCTACAATAAGCAATGATTTTCTGATTTGTTCAACTGATAAATCCACACTCTACTTTGATGTTTTGTAATTTTTAAATGAACATACCAGTTTATACTAGTTATTTTGCTACATTTATTCCCCCATCGTCATTGTAACTATAAGGAAATACTAGTAGATAACAAAAGTATTGCTGCAAATATCTTTCTTAATTAACATGAAGTAAAAAAATAGAATAAACATTTGTAAACGCTTTTGTACAAGCATGATAAAGTAATGCAAAATTCTTTGTTTCTTTAGTGCTACTTATATATCTTTTCTTTAAAAATCTAATTGCAAATTTATTAAATATAAAATGAAGTTACTATTAAATACAAAATAAATGGTATTAATGAACTTCAAAAAAGATTTAATGAGATTTCTAATCACATAATGATTTAATAGAGTAAAGTTTATATATGATCCCATTAGAAGCCCAGTTTATTATAGCCTATTAAATTTTAAGTATTATTTATCAAAATCACTTGATTGTATCATTTGCTCTAGATTCCTGCAAAACTGTCACCAGCGTGGAAGTGAGGAGCAGTACACATTACTGACCCAGGACATTGTTGACATGGCCATACAAGTGGTTCTAGCGATGCTTTTCCTGCATAATCAAAGAATATGTCACAAGGACCTTGCTACACGTAACTGTGTGTGAGTATATCCTGCAATGTTAATCAGTTTAAAAGCATCCATTTCACTGTATGTAACTCTACTGTGAGTGCTAACAGTTTCTAAATGTCCCATATGAAAACAATCTTGTTGTACAGTCTACTAGGAAATACCATTTACTACATGGCAAAGCGTGGAAGTATATTGGAAAATATGTGTAACAATGAAATTACACAAACAAAAATATTTAGTAAATATTCTCCACTTATCTTAAGAAGCTGATGACAGTACTTCTATTATGTTTTTGCGAAATTGATTTCATGAGCATTTGAATTAATTTAATGAGTGTTGACTGAAGATGTGGGCAAATGCTCATGAAATTAATTTCGCAAAAACATAATAGAAGTATTGTCATCGGCTTCTTAAGATAAGTGGAGAATATTTAGTAAATATTTTTATTTGTGTAGTGTTTGTTACTCCACTGTAAATAGCTTCATTTTCTGTGTAACAATGAAGTTGTTTACACAAGCTTGTTGCATATACATGGCGAGACAATGTATGACACTCTGTTCAGATGCAATCATGCTTCTGCACAGTAATGCGTCATATATCGGCAGGCATGAGAAATCATAAATAACGTGATTGAATATTATGACAAGGAGAAAGAAGAGGGAATCAAAATTCCTTTGTGTCAAGCGATAAATGGGCAGCTGAAATGATAATAACTAATTTACATTTATGTATAATAATTAATGGCTAACACTTCATATACACACAGGACCCAAGTGGTCAGTTTTTGTTTCATCACTTACTGTATGCCAGGTTACAATATTTTGCTAGAAAATAAGATAACAAGAGAATTCAACGCTGTATCACTGAAGGTCAATATGCCTCAATGCTCTGCCATTTAGTGCAAGCCACAGAGAGAGGTATAGCATTAGTGTCTAGGAAGATTCTGAAAACTAGAGAGATTAAAAATTTGTTATTAGTAGTTTAGATATACAAATCTTAAGTCTTCTAAAATATGCCTAATATATCCCATATTTAAGTTTTGTTTAATAGAGTTTGACAAAATTGATATTAATAAAAATCTAAATTGTATTCTAAAGAAAGAATTAATTTAGTTGTCAAAAATAAATTTTAAGTATGAACTATATTACTGACGAAACTTGAGTATGCCGGTGTAAGAGGACTTCTTCAACTGGTTTCAGAATTATCTCAGTAATAGTAAACAATTTGTAAATATGAACAATATATCCAGTTCTCTATCAACAATTCATCATAATGTTTCACAAGGTTCTGTATTAGGTCCTATATTATTCCTAATTTTTATAAATGACATAGGATGCTTAAGACTAAAAGGTAAATTGACTATGTTCGCTGATGATGTATGTCTGTCAGATATAGATAACTCTGAGCACCAGCTGCTATATGATATACAGCAAGACCTGAATGCATTGAATAGCTGGTTTAAGGGTAATAAGTTAACATTAAATGTAAGGACCATATTATGCATGTAAAAAGTAAGATTCTTTCTGTGTTAGCTGTAGTTCACAGGTTGAGATTCAAAGGATTCAGTGTAAATCATTTACGAAGTATCTACCATGCTTCAGTTCAATCCCATTTGGATTACTTAAACATCTTATGGGGTAATTCTGTTAAATATTTAATTCATGACCTCAGAGTACTTCAAAATCATACCTTGAAAATAATCTATAATCTGCCCTTTAGAACAAACACAAAAACACTCTACCGCGTAACTAACATTTTACCATTACAAGTAAACATAGAGTTGTCCTTGATAATATATCTCAACAAAATAAAAAATAATCTTCTAAAGTCTAATCTAACATTTGAAAGCTCCTCACATATATATATATATATATATATATATATATATATATATATAATACAAGAAATAAAGGAAACTTAACAAAACAAACAGTGAAACTTCTACTTATGGCCTGAACAGCTTAACCTCACACGTTATCAACTTATATAATGCACTGCCACTGGAACTGAAAGGCTGCAGGAACATAAAAGGTTTTAAAAGGAAAGTTGCTGAAAATTTACTGAAGGCATATTTTGATAGCTGAAAAATGTCACACATTTATAGCTGGTTTGATAGCTGAACTGGTTAAAAATTAACATGTCTCATAGAATATGTAGTTTTTTGTTTTTTTATTTTTTTTTTCTGTAATGTTCTTTGTTACTATTATTTCTTGAGTTATAGTGAATGTTTGTATCTTTGTTTCATATATGTTATTTCCATACGGTAATTCATTCCTACTATAAAAATGTAATATAAGTATTGTTAAAGGCTATTTGCCATCATTTTATATATTTTTGTACTGTTCCCTAGCATGAGCTATGGCTCTGGTAACCTTTTGAGATAAAAATTAAATAAAAAAATATCTTCCATATTCATATAAGACAATAAGACTTCACAAAAACTCAACTGAAATTTCTTTAAACTTGGACTGTTTAAACTTTTTTTATTTAACTTGAGGCACATTCGCACACATATTTTCAAACACTTCAGAGGATAGAAAAGGATTCAAATTAAAGAAAGAAATGTCTCACCCAAGTTAGGAATCAAACCGGACACCTCTGTGTTAAGAAGCCAAAACACTGACCACTCTCCTCATACAGAAATCAATATTTAATCTTAATTGGGGAAAACACATTATCTGTATATATCGACTTGATTGCTGGCATTCATTCATTGTGAGCCACATCTAAAAATTCCAAATAACCATGTTTTAGAAATCTTATTAATGAATTTCCCATAGTTTTTCACTGTAAGTTTTTTATACATATTATGCATTTTACAGAGTGGATGAGAAGCTGAGGGTCCGAGTAACGGATAATGCTCTTTCACGTGACCTCTTTCCTACTGACTACTACTGTCTAGGAGATAACGAAAACCGGCCTATTAAGTGGTTGGCTATAGAAAGCCTGCTACACAAACAGTTTACTGGTGCTTCTGATGTTGTAAGTAATAATGAAATAACTTTTATTATAATTTTTGGACATTAAATACCCCTGTCTTTTACTTACAAATATTAAAAATTTATATGTTACAAATATGCTTCAGTCTTAAAGCTGTGTGATTTGAAATTAAGAAATGTAGTAATTTTAGAATAAGTTCTAAGAAGTAAAATGCATTTAAATCTTAAGGAAAATGACTCAGTTTTGATATTTCCACTTTGGAATAATTATGTAAAATATTATGTGTGTTTGGAGGAATTTAGTAACAGTGACGCAAAATTAATCGGAAAAACTATTTGTAGTCGGTTTATTGACACTCATCACTTACTTTTTTATATTATCGAGAGAGAGTTTGAAAATGGAGGCAATGGCCTTTGAAACTAGTCCCTCGATAAATAAAAAAGTGGCGAGTGTCAATAAATGGACTACAAATAGCTTTTACAATGTAAAATATCGTTCAAATTGGCTGTGCATAAATGAATTATAAACTTACATTTATTTTAAGTCGATTGATAGTAATTTCATAAAAATTATTACCAGAAAAATTAAGTATTTTTTATTAAAAAAAAGTACTTGAAAAAGATATATTGATATAAAAGCTTAAAATGTATGTCAACACTACTGTCATATAAAAACAACCAACTTTATTTTATTCCACTTACACAGAGAGAAAAAGATGGTAATGCAACCTGCAATAGCTTTCTGAAAAAAAAAAAAAAAAAAAAATCAAGAAAACTGCAGAATGCATCTTTTGACCACCATGGTGTTATATCATCTAGAGTTTTTCAAATAATCTGAAAAGCTATAAAAGCTGATTGCTAGATCTAAGCAAAGAAACAAAATCACTGACAGCTGAACAAGGAAACTGCACAGAAATAAAGGAAAATAATATAACTTTATCATAAAAAATATGTTTGATTCACTTCTGAAATTTATGTATATACAAAGGTAGCAAACATAAAAATGTTTCTCTTGTCTGTTATACTAAATATATAGTGCTCCTTGCTTACAAGCAATAATAAAATATGGCATAATATTTTGTGGTAATACACCAGAAACTAAGATAATGGTTATTAAACAGAAACAAGCTATTCTGGTAATGAGGGATGAAAAGAAATTACGGTGTTGTAAGCCATTATTTTAAAAGTTATGTATGCTTCCATTCACATTATTTGTAAAAAAATGGTATCACTTGTAATTAACTATATATAAATAAATCACTTATAAATATATGAAATATCAATTTCATCAGAAATACTGATAATATGCACTTCAATTCTATTGAATTCCAAGAAGGAGTTTAGCATTCCAAACAGAAAAAATATATAACTACCTTCATAATTCAATAAAAGTTATGTGGAAGTACAATATATTTAAACATGTAAAATATGAAAGCTTTTTCTTTTTAGGAATGCTGTTTTTACTCGGTGGATAATTAGAACATAGCAAATATTCATTTGTTTAGTTTTAAGTTTACTCATTAAATTGTAAGTTCTTCATCTTTATCATCATTATCATTGTCATCAGCTTGTCAATGTCATCATCACTGTCATCATCATTTGTTTATTATCTAGATGTATCCTTTTTAAGTAAATTGGCCAAATGATTTAAAAGATAATTGAATTAAATTCATTGAATTGGATAACTATTTCATTATTTTGAATAGACAGAGTCGACATGAAAAATTCAATGCCATGGCTGGGATTTGAACCATGGATCTCCTGGTTCAACTCTACCAAAACTTAAGCCTGTATATGTTTATTAAACATAGCTGGGGAAATGCTAAAGATGTATCAAAAATATTTAGACTGCAGAAAAGGGCTATTCGTTATATAGTAAATATTCCTTTCACCACCAGCTGTAAACCATATTTTAAACTACTAAAAATACTTCCATTACCCTGTGTGTATATATATGAAGCTCTAGTTAGGACAAGAATTGTACTTGCTCAATTTGAAACAAATTCGCAGATACATACACATAATACAAGAAGTAAATCAGATCTACGCATTATAAGCCACAATACAACTTTAATCACACATAGCTTCGAACATAAAGCAGTATTACTATATAACAAACTACCCGATGGCATTAAAAGTATAACATCGGAAAAAAGGTTTAAACTGACTGTAAAATCATTTTTAAGAGAAGGTTGCTATTATTCAGTGGAAGAATACTTAAAACATGATCAACATATCAGTGCTTCCTAAAATGATGTTTGTGAATAAATACCTGTGCAACTTCGGAGGTGATACTTGTAATATTCAGAAAAGCTGTAAAAAATATCCTACTAAAAGTAATGTCACAGACAACAGATGAGTTTCTAAGAAGTAAAATTAAATAATAAAGTAAATATTGATTTTTTTTGGTAAAAATTATGTCTCTTACAGCCTAGTTCTTAAAAATGTAATACATTAAACTATTATGTGACCTAAGTTGCCTTATTCTTAATTACTATTTGTATTATTATTCTGTTAATTACTACTGCATTACTTTAATCACTATTGTATTATTTAACTACTATTGTATTATTAAATTTTAGATGAGTTGCATTTTTTACACATCTGCTTCACTTTCGAAAGTGAAGCAGATGTGTAAAAAATGCGACTCATCTAAAATTTAATAATTTTTCGCTTCACTGTGGTGTTCCAATACAGTTGAATCTCGATACTATTGTATTATTTAATTACTATTGTATTATTCATAATTGTATTACTCATAAGAAATGTATTATTCTTATGGGTACAAATTTGACGAAGCCATGAATATTGTATATTCCTAAGGTGAATAAAACTATCTATCTATCTATGGCTAGTGTGAAGAAATGATTAATTTCCATCGATTAACTTAAATATTTCATTGTTTCTTTGCACAGTGGTCATTTGGAGTATTGCTGTGGGAACTGACAACATTAGCACAACAACCTTATGTAGAAGTGGATCCTTTCGAGATGGCAGCCTATTTACGAGATGGTTATCGTCTTGCTCAACCAATAAATTGTCCTGATGAATTGTGAGTTTCTTTTTTTCTTATGAATAACATCAAACAAGCAAAGTAGCTACCTCGAAAGTTTAACCAGATTTGTAAAACTTTGGCATTCCAAGACTTAATAGATTTCTGCATTCGATAGTCTAGCTGTTCAAACAGCTGCACTTCCACTATAAGCACAAATCCACTTGAATTTTCCAAAATCTGTTTCAGTATTCCAACATCAACCTACTTAAGTCCACTTGAAACAGATTGGCAGATGTTAACAAAACATATATTATACCCTTAATGTATTAAGTATAATAGATGTAACTTTAAAACCTAATTTTCTAAACCTAATTACATTATACTGCATGCCCTGTAGAAATATTTGAATATCATTTAAATATCTAATCTTGGGCAATCTCTTGTAATTTGATCTTATAGTAATTGATTTATTCTACAATTTATTTAAATGAGTAGAATAAACTCTGTAGATTCTCTATTAAGATACACAGTTAATTCAACGCTAATAATGCGTAAACCATTATGAAAATGCATCAGGAGCATTTTATTAAGCATAATTGAATTTCAACACCACTAATGTAATTTCTGACTGAAAGTTTCAAAACTCTGCATCACTTATAATACATATGGCAATGTTGAAAATTGTAGAAAGAGTTGAAAAATGTATTATAAATGCCTGGTTATTGATGGAAAGAGTAGACATAAGCTTTCAGAAAAGTAATATCATCCAGTATGGTATAAGGGTAGCATACAACCTCTCGTACCCGAGGTTGCAAGTTCAAACCTGGCAGAGGGCAATGGATTTTCTCAGGGTTAAAAATCCTTAGCATATTTTAGTTAATTGATGGAAATTAATCATTTCTCCACACTAGCCGTATATAGGCTAAGATATTTGATGGATAGAGTCAACATGAAAAATTCAATGCCATGGCCGGGATTTGAACCACGGATCTCCTGGTTTCCGTCCAGTCACTCTTAACCTTTGAGCTACCATCCATCAAATATCTTAGCCTATATACGGCTAGTGTGGAGAAATAATTAATTTCCATCAATCAACTAAAATAATAAGAGTTAAATGATGAAGCCTGGGACTTAAGTACTTACAATAGTAAGTCACCACAAACGGTGTATCTCGGATGCGAGAGCCCCTAGTGGTCTACCGGGGAAATATACTAGTCAACTGGAGAATTTAATGTCAGGATGGCACGTTGGCCATGGTAGCTCAAAGGTTAAGAGCGACTGGACGGAAACCAGGAGATCCGTAGTTCAAATCCCGGCCATGGCATTGAATTTTTCATGTTGACTTTATCCATCAAATATCTTAGCCTATATACGGCTAGTGTGGAGAAATGATTAATTTCCATCAATTAACTAAAATAATAAGAGTTAAATGATGAAGCCTGGAACTTAATTACTTACAATAGTAAGTTGCCACAAACGGTGTATCTCGGATGCGAGAGCCGCTAGTGGTCTACCGCGGAAATATACGAGTTAACTGGAGAATTTAATGTCAGGACGGCACGTTGGCCATGGTAGATCAAAGGTTAAGAGCAACTGGATGGAAACCAGGGGATCTGTGGTTCAAATCCCGGCCATGGCATTGAATTTTTCATGTTGACTCTATCCATCCTTAGCATAGCTTCTTTAGGAAAGAAAGTAGAGCTAGTGGTCCTTCTCGCATAGATTTACAGCACATAAAAGAACTGATAAAAATGTCCCTGAACAAAATAAAGTGCTGTTTCATGCCCAATATAGAATAGGGGTGAGAGGCATTAAACAGAATTCATAAATAAAAATTTGATTTCTGAAAGCCTTTGACCTATCCTCCTGCTGTTTTAGGATGTTCTTTTTTTAGAAAAATTATTAAAGTAATTAACTAGTGACTGACATTCTGGCTACACTTTAGTAGCTTAGGGTCCAACAGCTGGGCTATGCCTTGCATTTGTTTTGTGTAAGGAAGGTAATGTTTCTTACTTTATATTGGCAGCTCTGCCAGTGGGATGCTGTTGATTTTTAGTTTCTTATTGATATGTGTGACATCAGAGTCTACAGTAACTGAAGTTCACAGCAAACAGAGGAATCAGGACAAAATGGTAAATAATGTCACAAACTAATTTCAATTGTTTATTACTTCTGTGGCACAAGAATAACTAACACACAAGTCAGTGAAATGAGAGCTGCTCCTTATGCTGGAAATGAAGCATTTCAGTACCTTACTTTAAAAAAGTATTTATATTTAAAATCACATCAAAAAATTAGGGAGACTTATAAGAGTACTTATACTTAAACTATGTGCTAACAGATGACTATCTGACATAAGGATGTACGAGTCTTAATATATGAAAGCATCATTCTACTTTATGTTGCACATACGACATGTAACTCTATCTCTCTCCCTACATCTAATTTAATTATAATTCGTTTTTGCTTATAATATACTTGTCCTGCGCTGTGGCGTAGCGGGCTAAGGCAGCATGCCTTGGTCCGTGGCCACGGAAAGTGGCCCGGGTTCGAACCCATCCATGGGGTGCGGGTTTTAGGTCCCGGGTATAGGACCGGTGCCCACTCAGCATCGTAAGGAAAGTGAGGAGCTTATTGTAGGTAAGCAGCCCAGGTCACAGAAACCAACATTCCGGCTGGGGGATGCCGAGATGCTGACCACATCTCCTCCCCGTATCGGTTGGATGATCGTCCACCTCTGCTGTACGTAAGTGGGCATGAGGCCGGCAGTCGGGTTGGTAGGCCTTGGCCCTCTAAGGGCTGTCACGCCAGGGGTTTTTATAATATACTTCTTCTTGCATACAAATATAATAATTTTAACTAAACAACTTCACTTATCTTATAAGAAATTATGACCATTTTCTTACAAATTGGCAAGGATTGTGATTTTGTGAATACCTCATTCAAATCGTCAGCCTGAAATATCAACAAACTCGTTGTCAATGCCACCGTTGCTTGATGTCACTATGTTTATTTTAGTACTATCAACATCTGAGAATGAAACAAACCTAAAAACCGAATCGACTGTTGGTATTTCAAAGTTCATTACACAATGTTTATTTTTTAAAATATCTTTTCCCAAACCATTAAATCTATCAGACCATTTAGTTGTTTTAATAATTTAACTTCTGGGTTTATTTCATGGTTAAATAACCAAATATTATCTACTACAGTCGATTTATACTTCTTCTACTCTAATGAAGAACTTAGAATTCCTAGGACTTACTGGTGAGCTCTTGGGGAGATGCTTACTGAGGAGCAGAGACTCTGAATCAGATAGAGTAGCCCAATGCCTGGAATGAGAGTGAGGGAATAAATGATATAGAATGAGGGCGAAGTGACTAAACGGAAAGGTGATAGAGGAGCAATTCATGGAATGATGATGTGGAAATCTGGAGGTTCTGGAGAAAACCTGCCCCTGCACAATTACACATGGGGTCATGTGGGATTGCACACGAGCCACCTCGGTGACAGTTAAACAATCTAACCACATGGCCAAGTGCAGCCTGCTTACAATGTATCTTACAATGTATAATTAAAAGAAATATTTAAGATAAGTACAGTATGGTCCAAACGCTTTTGGTTCACTGTTGTGAATCAAGTCCAAAAATGGTATAAAGTTACTCCTCGACTCATGCCCATGTGTCAAGAATGGTAAATCATTTCAACACAAATTATGATAATGTTTCTATTCTTGGGAATATCTACATACTTATGAAGTGTTTCTAACATTGATGGCAACTCAAACGATGAGAAAATTCTATAAATTAAATTTTTTAGCCTTTTAATAAATACAAGCCAAGCCTTGAACCCATCCAGACTTATAGCATAAGTTTTATGTAATACCAAGCTTGAAATATTACCTTGGTTCACCATTATAATTTAATGAGTTCTGTCTGCAACATACTGATTTAATGCTGAATGATTATGACATATCAACGAAAATTTATTTTTCAAGAACCTATCATTGATTCAAACTTATTTGTCAGACATTATGAATATATTTTATTCCTCTGTATAATAAAAATAATATTGAAATGTGTGAAATAATATTATAATAACTAAACTGAAATGGAGCTTACTGTTTTTAGTATTCCAGCAGTTGCTTATAACATTTTAATTTGTAATTTGCATGAAGAATTCCAGAAAACCAAAAGTTTGTAATTTTAATGAATATTGTCGCAAGGCATCGTTTTGTGGCTGGCTACAGCCCGCACTTATGCGAATGATGAGAGAGAGAGAAGTGGGGAAAAAAAGAGACAGAAAGTGCCCCAAGTCACTCCCATGCCCATGTGCGCTAGCACTTGCCGAGAGGGAAAGAGATGGAGATAGTCTGGATAATTCTTTCCTTTCTCTTGCCATCATGAAAGGTCATGATACTTCGAAAAGTTTTGAGAAATGATGGTTTGGTTATAAATAAGAGAGAGGTGGGCTGAGCTGGAGCCTGCTAGTCAGTGAGTTGCAGTTGTGCAGTGAGGAGAGGCTAAAGAGTGGAGAACTGTTTACATGTGCTGAAGCAAAGAGAGACTGCATTGGTGTATTTTACGCCATTCTGCTTATTTCAGAGTTGTACAAGTGTCTTTTTACTTGAAATAAAGAGTGCTTTGAATTTCTGCAAACTAGACTTTTTTAATTTTATGAACCCACAAAGTCACAATATTGTTTATTTATTTCTAGATTTGCGCTTATGGCCTGTTGCTGGCTTGCAGTTCCAGAGGAACGTCCCACTTTTGTGCAGCTGTTAGCCTGTCTTCAGGAGTTCTACACAGCTCTTGGCTGCTACATATAAGTTCCCAAACAACTACAAATTTTTTTGAAGTTCCTTGGATTCCAGAAAGTTAAAAATGCACTGTACCATTTCTTCCCAATATCTGCAGCAATTTTCAGCTTAACTTCTGTAAGTAAAAAACTGGTTTCTTATGAACTATTATGTGAATTTAATTTCTTGTCTTGAGTTTTATATGGAAATCATTGTACAATAACAAAGAAATATGCAGTGAGGTTAATACAGTAGTCTGTTACTAAAATATGATGACTAATATATAAAAAATCTGATGTGTTGCATTCACATGACTTTTTAGTCTTGTACATACTGTTCTTGCAAATACTTCTTTATCTACCTACTTAATAATCATAATCGACACAAATGTTTCAGAAACGATCTTATTGCTAATTTGTTGTAAGAGCAAGTGAAATAAAGGAATTACAGGCTCAAAGTAATAGTCAAATCTTTAAAGAGCTGGTTGAACAAGATCAGTGACAGAGATTTTTTAATGGTGATTTTGGAAGGTTGGCAGGAATCAAGCCACTGTTTTGAGGCATCAGGGTTTTGGTAATATACCCATTTTTTATCACAAGTGACAATTCTCCTGACTAATCTATCATCTGTGAGATTTATGGATATGCTGATGACAGATATCCACTTCATAGATATTCATTATTATTTGTCTAAATTTTTCAATACTTATACCTTTCTCAAATAAGAAGTTGTTATTAATTTTTATCACTTGCCATGCAAAGAACAAGATTTGAACTGCGAACCTCTTAAACCTCTTGAATGTGAGGTAGACATACTACCATCTACACTACCTAAGGTGGACATGTGTCTGTATGTTTTAAGTGCTCGTTCTGATTGTATATTTGCCAGTTATGAGAAATGAATACCTGCAAAGAAGCACCTATCAAGTTGAATGGTTCTGATAGGATTTGCAGCAGAGATTTTCCAAATGTGAACCCGCACATTATTATGGAGTGATCTCACTCAGTGGGTATATGTATCTCATATGCTTTTTCAGTTATACAAACTTCATCTGAGGCCATTTGCAGAAAATGTAAATATACACATTTTAATGGCCCTGCAAGTATACTTAACATGCAATATCTTCTCTGTGTATTAAGAAATGGTGAAAAATGTTCACTGTACAGAGAAGTTTGGGGTAGGGAGACTTTGCATTCTCAGCTTTGGAAGACACTAAACTCAAATGCCAACTTTGGTATTTATTCGTTTTAACTTGCAATAATGATGCTTCTGCATGCATAAACCATTTTCTGGATTTAAGAGACACCAGAACATGTATTTTCAGTGGAATGTCAGTAAAGAATTTTTTAATTGAATGTAATAATTTCTTTATTTACTAGGAATATACGGAAGAAACCAAAAAATATAAACTAGCATGTGTTATGTGTGATTGGAGGAATTTAGTAACAGTGATGTCAAAATTAATCATAAAAACTATTTGTAGTCAGTTTATTGACACTCGTCATTCACGTTTTTAAGTGAGTTGGAGAGAGGTTGAAAATGGAGGCAAAAGGCTTCCGAAACTAGTCCCTCGATAATATAAAAACATAAGTGACGAGTGTCAATAAACCAACTACAAATATTATTAAATTTTAGATGAGTCGTATTTTTTACACATCTGCTTCACTTTCGTACCTATTTTGAGGACATGTTTCGCAAATCTTCGTTTGCATCTACGGCTCTTGTGCGACTGAAGCTAGATCCAGCTGTGTGGGTAATTCTGGGGTTGTTGCTGGATCTAGCTTCAGTCACACAAGAGCCGTAGATGCAAACGAAGATTTGCGAAACATGTCCTCAAAATAGGTACGAAAGTGAAGCAGATGTGTAAAAAATACGACTCATCTAAAATTTAATAATTTTTCGCTTCACTGTGGTGTTCCAATACAGTTAAATCTCGACTAAAAATAGTTTTTGCAATAAACTAGCATGTTTAGCTTTAATGAATGTGACTGAAAATTTCACTCTTTATTTTGTGAATGAAAATCACATGGAAAAAAATAAGATTTGTCATCTTGACTAAGAGACCAAGACAATGCACATAATCTCTTGTCCAACAAATAAGATGTCTTATAGTTCACAATCAGGAGATCTTCAGTTCAAACTCTTCCAAACCCCAACTATCTAACCTCTTAAGTTTATCTCCTGTATTTTGTAGTATGGTGTCTATCCACTATTCTAACTTTTCCTGATGCCTTTCTTCTCTTTCAACTGCATCAAAGAAATTTAAAACAATTTTATCAGGCAGAAAAAATTATATTTTGCGAGTTGCAGGGAATTGTGGTTCACTACTTGGAGAAAGGTAAAACACTGACTGCTATTATAAACGTCACTAAAACTGAAAAAAAAATTAAATAAGATTAGTGAGCGAAAAGGTATTCCCTGCCAGAGGCACCAGCCATTGTAGTGCCAAAATGCATGAGGTGGGCCTTGAAATAATTACCCACCATGCATAAAGACTAAAATTGAGTCATACCTTTTAAAACTTGAAACTTCACTCACGTGCTTTTCCGAAATCAGGAACGTTTTCGAAACTGTTGCAGTTTCATCATCAGCTGATTAGCGACTCATCACAGTTGATTGTTGTCTGGATCTCTTGTAATTGGCTCCCTCTCTCGGAAGATTCTTTACATAAGTTCAGTAGACCAAACACTGATGGCACATCAAAATTTAGAATATCTGGAATCACATCGGAGAAGATATCAAACTACTAAAACCGTTGTCATCAAAACTTCAACTTACAACATGGGAAAAAAAATTTATTATTAAAAACATTCCACATATTCTAAATTTTGATGTGCCATCAGTGTGTGGTCTACTGAACTTATGTAAAGAATCTTCCGAGAGAGGGAGCCAATTACAAGAGATCCAGACAACAATCAACTGTGATGATTCGCTAATCAGCTGATGATGAAACTGCAACAGTTGCGAAAACGTTCCTGATTTTGAAAAAGGAAAAACATTTTTATGAAACAGTTATTTATGCTGTGAATAAATAATATGCATGTTAAATGGCTTTTTTTTTAAGGCATAAAAATGGACACAGAATATTGAGATCAAAAGATTATATTTAGGAAGATAATTTTGTTTTTGTAAGAATATGGTAAATTACATTTTTTTACAGAAGTTATCAATTTGCCCTCATATATATATATATATATATATATATATATATATATTTATTTATTTATTTATTTATTTATATATTTATATATATATTTATATATATTTATATTTATATATATTTATATATTTTATATATATATTTATTTATATATTTATATATATATTTATTTATATATATTTATATATATATATTCAATTGAA